>JAGKPW010000638.1:0-59872 GCA_019926035.1 Melaleuca alternifolia | reverse complement strand
TGTGCGACACATACTTACCGTCATAGTTTTTTCCATGCTTCTGTTAAAAATTTGAGGTGAATCCAAAGTGGCAGTGTTAATATTTTTTTTTTTTGAAGGAAAAGTGGCATCGTTGCGTTGATGTGGCTCCACTCGAACACCGCATCGCAAAAAGATTAAGAGAAAAATGGAGAACAAAAAAAAAACAAATAGAAAAAGACAAAGATTAAGTAATTATCTAAATCGTAATAATAACAATCTATAGTTGACCAACAAAAAAATAACTAAAAATTATTATTTGGTTCATTCCTACAAGAATTTACGGTCCAAAACATCTCGTCACTCTCACAATTACTCAAGTACTATTAAGTTAGCAAGACTATAAAAAATGGTTAATATCATGACAAATTCTAAACTATATCCCCCGTGACACATTTATCTTAATTTTTTTTGTGATACTAAAAACCTCAAACTATACTCTATATGACACGTTTACCCTAAACTTTTTTTTTCTGTGACACTAAAAATCCCAAACTATACTTCTTGTGACACATTTACCCTAAATATTTTTTTTTAACACCAAAAACTCCAAACTATATCATCCGTGACATATCTACCCCATAATTTTTTTCCTTTTTCTCTTACCTCAAAACTTAGTTGGTGAGCTAGCCGCCTACCCGCCGGCCGCCGAAGCTCGCCAGCCACTGCCATAAGGCAGCGAAACCCTCGTCGGTGGCTGGCTAAGGCTTGCCGCCCTTTGGCCGACCTCGTCCATATCTGGGCAGGCCGTCGGGGGAGGCAACCTCGCCTTAGATCTGGGTGAGGGCTGCGTCACTTGGGTTTCGCCGCCTTCTGGCAGTGGCCGTCGGCCAACTCACCGGCTAATAATTTTTTTAGGAAAAAAAAAGAGATGAGAATAACTATGTGTCACATAAGGTATAATTTGAGATTTTTTATGTCACAAACAAAAAAAGTGTTAGAATAACTATGTCATATGAGGTATAGTTTGGGGTTTTTAGTGTTGCGAAAAAAAAATTAGGGTAAATGTGTCACATGGAATATAGTTTGGAGTTTTTTGTGGTATTAATAAAATCAGAGGGAGAAAGAGAGAGATTCCATATGATAAGGGGTGCTTAAGGGGTGGCCCGGCCGTTTTGACTTAGCCAGCGTGAACAGTCGACCCTGGCGGGCCATCAGCAAAGGTCGGTTGACGCTCGTGGAGGATACCCTTAACACGCAAGGGCAAGTACCTTGCCCCAGGTCAAACATCACCATGTAACATCTTGTCTCAAACTCACATTATCTCTATTAGTTTTGGACTCAGGTCCCATTCAAAAGCAATTACGATATTCAATTTTGAGTTGATTAGATAGCGACCATTTGATTTCCAGCGGTCCCCTGTAAAAAATCGAGAATAAAAGCATCCAACCTTAATTGTTATATATCTCCATCGAATAACCGTCCACAACTGGAGGTCTTCATTGTTTGGTTGCCTTTGCAAACGATATCATTAACAATTAACATCAAATCACGATAGGGGCATCAAATGGATGGATTGGGTCGGGTAAAAAATGTTCAAACCCATATTGACCCAATTAACCTGTTTTGACCCATTTTCGTATAATACAAGTCTAATGACCTATACCGAACTTGACCCGACTCATACCCGACCTGACATATATTGTTAAAACACTTTCATATTTAACAAAGTCTAGAATAATTTATTTCTTGGTTTTTTTAAATATACTGTTAAAATAATTTTATGCAATAAAATTTAGTTGATAATTTTTTAATTTTTTCGAAATTCTAATTTTATTTATTTAATTTTGTTTTTCCTCTTCCAGTTGTCAATGAGACACCAGCTCGCCAAATTTCAATGAGCTCGACCTTGTTAGATTTTGATGAGCTTAACCTTTTTGGCCTCAGATGACACTCGAGACTCGTCAAGACGAGGTCGAGCTCATTGAAATTCGGTGAGTCTTGACCTCAACGGCCTCATGCAAGCTTGACCCACCACAAGATCTTCCAAAGTCGAGTTGGCACCTCGCGCCTTAAGACCTCATCGCTTGAGCTTGCCTGAGGAGAGGATCGAGTCTCGCCGACCAAGGGCGAGCTTGAGCTCATTGACCTCAACGAGGCCCAAGCTTGCTAATTTGGCAAGGTCTTAGCATCACCGAAGCCTTGTGAGCTCGTCCTTCGCCTCTTGGTCGACGATCGGCTAAGAAAAAGGAAAAAATGGAAAAAAAAATTAAATTTTTAATTTAAAAATTAAAAGAAAATTAGAATTTCATAATTTTCATAGTCTAAAAGGACTTGTTAATGAAACTTAAAACTAATTAGATAACTCATTTAGAACATATTTAAGATCCATTAAGTTAGCAAACGATCCAATTAAGATTCGTTTAATCTTTTAAGTTAACACATTTCTGATCCATATTATTTCACATGAGTTAAAAAATGTGGATTTTTGACTCATTTTGAAACTTCTGAATCATAATTGTTTGGCACGGCATATGAAACTACCCAACTCTTTGTGTTTTTTTTTTTTTCCTTTTCGAGTCGTCACTTCTAACATGTAGGGGTGATCATTATAAACCACCCACCAGGGAATTGCCCGATACTGCCCAAACCAGTCCGTTCTGGGCGGTTCTAAGAAGCAATGGTTCCTAGTTCCATATAAATGAAACCGGGAATTTTCGGTTTGGTTCCCGGTTCTGGGAGTGGAACCGCCCATCCGTACAAAAAATATTTTTATTTATTAAAAAATTAAAAAATTAAAAAAATGATACATCATAATTGTTATTTTTTGGTGGAACCTTCCTTCCATCACATTAAAATTTTTAAACCGCTCACCAGTCTTTCTTCTTGCTGCTTCTTGGGGAGGGATTGGGGAGCTTGGTCTTAAGGAAGGAGGTGGAGAATGGGACCATACCCGTAAAGCAAAGTAAAGCAAAGTTGCTAGTGTGTGCAAACCAGTAATGCGACCAAACCAGCAAAGCAAAGTTGCTTGTGTGTGCAAACCAATAATGCGACCAAACCAGTAAAGAAAAGTTGCTAGTGTGTGCCGAGCAATGTCATCGCGAGTGAAGGTCGTTGCCTGTAATTAATAATTACTTGCCAGACCAAACTGCCCAGTCCGGTCTGGTCCGGTTCCCGATTCCAAATAATGGGGAACCAAGAGCCGTCCGGAAATCGATCACCCCTACTAACATGCATCCTCACAGGCGACTGGAGGTCTTTGTCGTTTACTTGCATCTGCAAATGGTATCATTGACAATAGCCATTAGATCATGACACTACCCAACCTTTTTTGTCCTTTTTTCTTGTCATCAATTCGAACATGCTTCCTCACTTTTAATGACACCGTTGACGAGATGACCAAAACACTATAGAGAGCCATTATAATGAGAGCCCGCTTCGCATTCCTATGCAGGTTGCGTAAGGATTGTAGCGTTTAACATCAGTCCCACTGGTTTGCTCTGTTCTTCTTTTTAAGGTAAATGCAAGCAACTTCTTCTGCTCATTACACCTCGCCGAACTCCGCTTTCAATCAGCTCGATCTCACGCTGGGATAATTCATTTTCCTTGATCTATTGTGATAAAAAAGCGTTTCCTTTTTGAATAAAGTAGAACCTTTTTGAACAATTACTACATTTATTTTTTTTATGAATCCAACGCTTGCAGCAATGTTTGCAAACTCACGGCTTGCGTTGGACTACAGAGAATTCTCTTGATGGAAAGCTACAATTGTTCACAAAATTGTCCGGGTTCCCTATACTTCCCTTCTCCAGTGGCGGGGAACGTTCCAATTTCAATAACGTTGAAAGGCAACGGCGCTCCATGGTGGGAATCTCCGAGGTCGGTCAGCATCACCATCACCATCAGCATAGTCATCGTCGTCGTGGTAGGCGGCAGTGCTGTTTTGAGATCTCGTCGTGTTCCTAAGGAAAAAACAACAACCCCACCTCCTCCGCCTCTGCCCAAGTCGCCGACTTCGCCGACTCCACCGACGTCGCCCTCTTTGCCACCACTGCCACCATGGCCATGCTCACTGCCGCCATGGTCATGCTTGCCACCACTGCCGCCATGGTCGCTGCCACCATCATGTTGTCCATATAGTTCGTGTTCTCATGTGATGAGAGAATCATGGTGGCTGGTATAGCTGAAGGGATTTTTTAGGACCGTACAATGACATGTCGTCCAGTCTACTATATATCTTTGAAGTTTTGACGCAATAAACAATTTTGTGTTGAAGGAAATAATTTTTATGTCCATGTTCTCTTTAAAAAAAGGTTTTTTTTTTGTAAGACTTAAAAAAAAAGGTTTTTGTTGCTGCTACTTCAAATGTTGCAATACACGAAATCTTCGAAATTTTTGGGACTAATAGACTCGATTGAATTTTTTTATTTTCGAATTTCATGAATGATTTTGGCTCAGGTTTGAAGAATCATTATAAACACCCTTCATAACAAAATGACAAAAAGGTTAAAAATAACATAAAGCAAAACAACTTCACATCTCCCTCCATGTCTTGGAAAACGACATCAAGTATTGTCGCAATCCCGTCGACAGCGAATTAATTGTTTTGAGGAAAGTTGATGGATCATAAAGTGGGCACGACCAATTCCTCTTGTGAGATAGCACCTGCACTTATTATGGGCCCTTCTAATCTCTACTAGTTTGTAATTTTATTTCTAATTCAACTGCACAATTCAGATTATCTTAGAGTCACCATTAATTCATTATGGGACCATTAAAATCTCGAAAAGGATGTGGAAGTGCATCTGACTTCTGTGACGAGTTTAAAAATTTGATTATATTAGACTAATCTAACACCAAAATCACACTTGTGGCAAGTACGAAGACTTGGATGCGGAAAGACTCCTTTGACTAGTGGTGGCCAGTGGCCACTAGTGGAGGCCTCGGTGGAACTTGGCCGAGAGATGATAGAGAGAGTGACGGAGAACTTTTGAGAGAGGACAAGAGAAGCATGGCGAAATTACCCAAAAAGTCAGAAATATATTGTACTAGTGTCAATAATGCCATAAACATTCCAACTGTATCAATTGAGTTCTAAAAATTTTCATAATTTTCAATTAAGTTAGTTGGATCAATCTGAAAATCATTGACTTGAACGCGAGTAGTGCCACGTAGGATGACGAGTCCTAGAATGAATAGTTTTGATGTTTTATAATTTTTTCGTAATATTTTTTTCCTTTCCTTTTTATCTACCGGTCTAGTAAGGTTCAGCCGGCTCTTGTATGTGTCCGACAATGGTAGGTTGACAACCCTGGTCGTGCTTGAAGTTAAAAAGAAGAATAATAATCAGAGAAAAGAAAGCAAGCAATTATTTTTTATAAAAAATAAATCATTTTTAAAAATTATCAAAATTTTCTACATCAATGCCGACTATGTTATATAGGACAGTTGGCATCCATATTAGCAATTTTCCTCTAAAATTGACTAGATGGACAATTGGCAAAATGCGAAAAAAATTTAAAACCTAATCAGCACAATTAAAAAGTTGATGATCAAATTAGCACAAATGAAATATGTTTAAGATTTTTATAATATCCTAGAGAAAGATTAGAGCCAAATCTGTTGAGTATGATCCCCCATTTATAGACTAAGAGCTTGTTTGGTAGATGAAATAAAAGTCTATATATTATTACATACATCTTATCCCATGTTTAGTTTATGCCCCAAATAATAGGATAAAGGCAGATATAAGGAAAATATAGCCCGGATAAAATTATCCCATAGGAGAGGTGGAATAAAGGTAGATAAAGCTTCTTTTATTCATGGTGTAAGTCCTTTTTCTCTATAATAAGCTTCTTAAGTAATAAAACTAAAATATTAATTGTATATAAATAATTGTTGAATTCCTATACTAAAAGAAAATTAAAAATAAGTAATAGATAGTTTTCTTTTTCAGTTATTCTTATTCTTATTTATATATTTGAATTCTTTCTACTCTTAATATGTATTTTGTGTGTATTTATTATCTATATAATTACATATCTAGGTATAATAGTATAGTTTATTATTTGATGAATTAAGGAATGATGGAAGGGAATACATAAAAAATTTAGAAAAATAATACAAATAAGTAAATAAAAATGAAGTATAAGAACCCGAAGTTTAAATGAACAAATTCAAGTTTGAATATAATCTTTTTTTTATGAGGAATGGAATTTCTATATAAAAAACTATGCTCTTAGTCTCCTTCTCTTATATATCTTTGGTTCATGTTGAAGCTTCATGATTCTCCGTAGTTTTTAGGTCGCGTCAAGTTCCACAACAATGGCGAAAGAATTGAAACTTGTTCTTCTTCTTCTTTGTAATTCTCCGGTTCATGTCAAAAGTCCAAGAAAGCGGTAAGAGAGTCGAAACTTCTTTCTCCTTTGTGACTTTGTGGTTCATGTTGAAGTTTCATGAAAGTAGTGAGAGAGTCATAGTGCTATACTTTTCATAACCACATAATTGAATGATCATATTTTCTCTCTTACTAAATTTGGAGGTGAATTATGAGATATTTTTACAATCTTCATTTATGAATTTTCAGGCTCATTTAAAATGATATGTCATAGATACTAAACGATGTACATGATAGGATATGAAAATATCCAGTTTTATCATTGTGATTAATCAAATAGTACATATGATATAGCAAAATCCTTGGAATTTATATTTTCTCTCATCTAATCGTGTCATGAAGAAAAGTCCATATGACTAGATGCAACCTAAGTGCTTCCAGTTGGATTAAGATTAGCTGAAACTGAGGATTTGATGGACGATCAAAATAAAATGCGATGAAGAGATGGATGGTGGAGATGTCTTTGGATGGCCGGCCACAAGGGGTTAGATGAAGGGCCAGGAGGAAATAAGTGGATGACCGTTGGATAAGAATCTTATCCATCTTGTCATAAGATGGATTAGAGAAGAAGAGTGGAGATTAGAGGGATTAGGAATCGATCGTGAGAATCAAAAGCGATTAAGCGGACCACGTGCAAAAATTAAAAGAAGAAGTGGACCGTGTGCAATATTCATGTCATGGCCCGCCATATGAGAGCACAATTCAATGCATGCTTGTCCATGAAGTGAGATGATCAAGGCTTGTGATGAAAAGATGAGGTGGGTCATGAAGATTGACAGCCGGAACGATAGCAACGCCCCCTAATTACCCCCAACCATCTCTCACCTGTCCATGTGGGCATCGCTTCTCTCGCTAAAGGCCCACAAGGATTGATAGCCGAAACGACAGCAACGCCCCTTAATTACCCCCAACCATCTTCTCTCTCTCTCTCTCTCTCTCTCTCTCTCATCCATGTGAGCATCCACTTCTCTCGCTCAAGGCTTACGAGGATTGATAACCCGAACGACAGCAACGCCCTTTGATTACCCCAAACCATCTTCTCTCTCTTTCTCTCTTATCCGTGTGAGCATCGCCTTCTCTCGCTCAAGACCCACAAGGATTGATAGCCAGAACGACAGCAACACCCTTTGATTACCCCCAACCATCCTCTCTCTCTCTCTCTCTCTCTCTCTCTCTCTCTCTCTCTCGTAGATTTCTTTTTGTTTTTTTAGCTTTTTCAGTTTTCATCTTTTCCGGATACGGTGCTCCCAATGCTCCACTTGTACTAAGTAATAAGTTAATTATAAGATGTCGTCTTTTTTAAAATTGTATATATATTATGTCATGTGAGTAAAAGTTTAAAAAATTTTATGACATAAAATAAAAAATTGGAATAATAACATCATGGTGATAAAAGTTTAGGGTTGTTGTAGTATTCCCCTTTTTCAAAAAAGGGCACATGCTTCCGATTATGCTTACTGGTTTTAGTAGCATTGTCATTCCATTTGCCACGGAGTAGAACCTGTCAAGAGTGTTTTTTTTTCCCGTCTTTTAATTATCATGTTATTAGGTAGCCAATATGAAAGTGCATCATGCTTTCTTACTTGGGAATGGGCTTGGGATAAAAAATACTTGTTCCATGACACGAGAAATACCTGGTGCAGATTCGATTAGGATCCAACGTCCAAAGTGCTAGTCACCGTCCTATCACCGAGACACAACCAAATGATTGAGAACTGAATAGTCTCGCATAATATCGTAAAAATAGGTGTTCTGAGGATTATCATTTTGTTACTTCTATTTGTATATTTGTTAACCAAATAAGTGAAAGGGTTAAGCTAAGAGAAATTATTGCGCTCCAATAAATTGAACTTCTTTGCACAAGATTAACACTTATTTTGATCAGCGACACGTTTGTCGACAAAAAAAAGTATGGAAAGTTTCAGTAAAACATCCTGTGATGCCGTCTGGTAATGAATGAGATGAAGAATTAACAAGCAAGGATAAAATTGCAAGGAGAGTTATCAAAACAACCATAAACTTAATTATTGCTATTGTGTCAATTTAGTCTTAATTTTTTTAGGCCAATTGAGTCCTACATCATTTGTGTTTGTGCTAATATAATCCATCCATCTAATTTTGGTCAGTTGATACTGGCGTGGACTCCGGTTGATCTAACGTGAATAATTTTTATTAGTATTCTATAATTTGGATTCTTTCATATTTCCTTTTCTTGTTTCTTTTTCTTCATTTTTTTCTTTTTTTCATTTTCCATAGTAGCCTTGCCCAGATCTGGGCAAGGCATCGCAACCCTCGCTGACCACTATAGGAAAAAAGAACATAATAAAGAAATATAATATAATATAATATTATTAAAAAGGATCAACATCGGTACCGCATAGCCATAATTATTCAGATATACTAAATTCAAATAAATGAAAAAGGTGCGAAACCCAATTAGTTAAAAAAGAAAAGATTTAAGATTGAATATGCATCTCCCATACAACCATGGGAAGATACCTAGTTGGCCAATGTGATTTCCTTAACATTTAATCGTCGACCCCGTGGAAAGAACTCTGAATTGGAACTCCTTTTCCACCAGATATCATTATATTATAAGTCCTCAATCGCCAGTAACTAATAAAGATTAATTTCGTCAACTTCATCAAATGCATGAACATGTCATGTGCTTCGGGATTGGGTTCATAAGACAAACTTTAAAAACATTGAATATATAACTTTTTATTGCCAAGATAGGGTTTTATAACAAACGATGACATGTACATCAAACGCTTCATTCATGAAAATGAAATTTATAAGTAGATGCATATTGAAAACTAATGGAATTATGAAAGTGTGGCTTCTTCCTGTATATAATTCGCGTGTGCTATCTATTAAAACGGCTATTTCATCCAATTTATAAAGCATTAGATTATACAGTTCATATCCAACGTAAATTGAATAAATTAGGAACATAAAATGAAATCTCCCTTTCAATTTTGAGATGGCTAAGCTCACGTGGACTACACCTGTTGCCAACCTAAATAACAGTGAACCTTTAAATGTCCTTATTGAAGGTGGATGACAAACTCCTTGTGTTGTAAATCACACTCAGCCAATTCATGCAATTGGCGGTGAAAAAACAATAGCATGATAAGAAATAGAGCGTGGCTTTTCATTGCATAAAATAATCGAGTTCTCTTCTTCGGGCTTGTTTATTTTATTTAAAATATTATGATAAAGGGAAAATATTTTCATTTTGATTTAGCCAAAGTGTTTTTCTTTTTGTCAGAAGAGGAAGTTCTTTTCTTCCAATCTATTGTTTTCATTCCATAGAAAATATTTTCATAAATAGACTAGCTTTCGTCGTCTAAATACCCGAAAACTGGAAAATAATTTTCCAAAAATAACTTTCCTTCAAACAAACGACTCTTGGATGTCATCTTCAATAGTCACAAATTGTTAAGACATTGATTAGACGATATGATCGAGATATAGCAACTACCACATTCGGGGGACTATTGCATTGCCAACTTGCTCCGGGCACTCCCAGCAACATCAAAAAAAGAAAGGAAGCAATTCATCGCAAAGTATACCGTTCTTGTAACTCTATCGTGTAAGAATTCTACCTATAACACCAGTCGCTGGTTTGCTCGGCTCTTCTTGATAAGGTACGAGCAAGCATCTCCTTCTACTCTTCGATTTATACTCCGTTCTCAATCTCATTGTCGCAATCGGGTCGCATAATCTTCTCGTTCTTTGTGATCAAAAGGTGTTCCTTTTCTAGAAAAGTATCCTCTTTTCGAAGAACTACTTCTTTTCTTTTGTGAATTGATGCTTGGCAATATATCTTTAAACTCTTCACTTGCATTGAACCACGCAGAGTTTTCCTGATGCAGAACAATAGTTGTCCGCAAAATTTCCGGGAAACCTCCCGTGCTACCCTCTTACATTCATCCCGATTACAGTATCGTCCAACGACGATGACAGCAACATTTCGTGGTCAAATACTTCGGGATGGGTCATCGTCATCCTCGCCGTCCTAGTCTGCGTTTTCTTTCTCTTCATCATACATGCTTCCAAGGCCGACATCGACGTAGAAGCTGGAATTCCAATTGATCTGTGATGTTGTCAAATTAATTTTAAGGGAGGCATCTCCTCCAAAGAATAACAATCTGGAAGCTTTTATGCATGTTTCTGTGTGAAACTCGAATCATGTGCAAGGACAGATCGTCTGCTCTAGTGTCCGACTTTCGAGATTTGATACAACAAATAATTGTGCTGGAGAGAAAGAAAAAATTGCAACGAAGGTTTTATTACATTAAAGCAGCTCTGTGCTCCATCAAGAAATTGATCTTCCGATTATAACAAATTTTAACTATTTGCATTTCTTGCTAAGTCCTATACGAAATTGTTGCAATACACAAAATCTTGATAGTATCATAATTGACCAACGAGATTTATTTTTACCTTCTTTGATTGTCATCGAGAGTTCCGGATAAGGTTCAACTAGTTTTACAGTTCAATAATCTATAATGGTGTTGTTGGGGCCCCAAGCTTCCATTTCTAAGAGGTGGGAAACCGAAAATGCAAATGTACCGTGTAATAGGTTACCTCTAGTTTATTTAAACAAACAACATCCAAGTAATAATGTTCAAGTAGCAAAGATTATACGAAATAGGAACGCAACTTCTGAACGGTGGGTACCTGTCAAATGACAAAAAAAAAAAATAGTGTTCCAAAATTTTATGCTGTAAATTGTTAACTTCTAACCATCTTAGAATTTTAGCGCCAGTGGCAGCATCATGAAAGAGTTTTCGCTGAGCGTTACGTCATATAATCGTGTTGTCACAATTACCCCTTCCAATACAATTGCATTTTTGAATGCAATTGAAGTTGTCTCTGTGCCTGACGGCTTGATTCAAGATGATGCCAATATTCTTCCTTCGGGAAGTTTCAAGGTGTCTTCTCACAGGTTCGAGACAGTCTGGAGATTGAACATGGGTGGACAAAAACTTTCTGCCATGAATGATACTCTCTGGAGGAATTGGGATACCGACTATGACTTTCCAGTCCAACCTAATCTAGTAACAAATATCAAAGATTGGAGCAGTCAAGTATGTAGCAGGTGGGCCTACATAGGACACTGCTCCGGCTTCAGTCTACGGTACTGCAACTGAGATGGACTTGGAAAGTGATGCTCATAGCAATTTCAATGTCACCTGGGAGTTTGACATAGATGTTGGATTTAGACACCTTATTCGCTTTCACTTCGGAGATATAGTGAGCACGGTGCTTAACCTACTAAGGTCAATTTATCCTCTCTGTCCAAATTTCGATGCGTGCAGTTAATCTATTGGTATCCCATAGTCGACCTGAGTCATATCTCGTGTGCATAGAATAAAAGTTGATTCGGGTAGCATTCAGCAAGATCAGTTTGCCCAGATTTTGAAAAGGCGTTAAATTAGGTCCACAAATTGCACCCGCTTTTAAGTGGTATGATTTCATCAACATGTTAATTAATCAATCAACTAATCAATTTATTAAACCAACTGTATGGGTGGCTAATTGCCGATAGGGGTAGAGATAAAATCCACCCACTTCATAGACGTATCGGATTCCACACAATAATTAAGAAGGTTTAAGACACGGAATGAGAAGCTCACTGCTGATGCACTAAACACAGCGCCGTGTCTCATGTCAGGGCAAGTATGTACTCAGAACATGTGCTCAATGAGTTTAATAGGTGATTGTCTTGTTCATCATCGTTCCTGCGTGCAAGTTTCTGTCAAGAGACACATTAATCAAATTGATAATGACCCGTGAAAGCCTAGACAGAAACCAAAGTGATAAATCCCACCTTCACCTTCAGCCTAACCCGCCCAACTTACAACTACCCACTCCTCTGTCGTTCTCTTGCTACTCATCAGGATTAATTAATTGCTCCAGGCATGAGCTCTCATGGAGCCGTGTCCCCACCTAGAACCTGAACTTTCCTTTTTCCTTCAATGAAACGTGTGGCCTAAGACCCTGTTCTTTCATAATGTTTCTACTGGCTAGTCTCGAGGAGTGAATGCTCATGAAAAGTTGCTTGATCAGGCTCTCTGAGGGTTTCATGATGACCATTTGACAGTCCCCTTCCTCAAATGGTGATTGATGGACATGGTCTCAATCCAACACTTCGATAAAAGATGAAGCACTTTTGCCTAGTGGGAGTTTACCGTCCCCGGAGCGCTAATCTGTTGCAATGTTCTTCAATCAAAATTTCAGTGGTGAGTCTTGACTTTGCTCTCTAACATTTTTAATGCTCATCTTAAAGCTTAAAAGCGTATCGATGGCATCGTGTGTACATATTCTTTGATTACTTTGCCGTGATAGATAGCGATTTATGCTTGAAGGTAAAATGTTATATGTTTCTAAAACCACTTAACTTTACGTAGGACCTCTGTTAAAATCATGTCATTTATGCACTCGAACAAAACCCTGATGCATAGTTGTTCTCTCTGTTCATTCTTCTGTTCAAATGATGAGATTTTGAAATTGGTTTGCGAATTTAAGTATTGTTGTTGAATGCGAACTAGATGACTCTTAAGGGCATACTTATGAGTTTTCTACTGCTTGAAAGGTCATGTCCTGCTTTCCCCGTTGAATATAGTGGTACTTCTCTCTTGCCTTCCAACAAATTCAGACGCAAACTAGGAACGAAAATGAAAGAACCTCCATAAATTAATCTAAGAAATAACAAGTTCACAAAAATAAACTCCCTCTTCCAAAGATAGAAAAGAGAACAAACTGATAGCAAATAACATTGATCATCCTTGTAGAGGTTCCACCTTTCTACATTGGTCTTTGCATTCGACCCTCCATCATATCATACAGATATAATACGCAATTCACCCTATATGAAGAACATCAAACCCATAAAAATGAAGATGAAAAGATTTGAGGTGAAGAGAAACAGTCAGATATACTTCAGTAATCTCTCTAGGAGAGATGATAATCAGCAACATCAGACACTTCTTTGACCCTCTGGACTACCAATTTCCCATGAAACACTCTCTTCATGACTCTTCCCAAGCACTTCTTAGTCCTCTCGGGCACACTCTTTGTTGGAGTTGTCTTAGTGCTAGTGTTACTGAGATGTTTTGTTGTTTAGTTTTCTGTCTTTGTATTCAATCACGTTTGTGTGTTAGGCAATTCCTTGCAGTTTCTTAGTTGCTATTTTCCAGGGAAGTGAAACTAGGAAGTTAGCACATGTTATAAGCAGTTCCATAATGTTTTAATCTCTTGTACATGATAATTTTTCTTATGAATGAAGATGTATGTTTCTTAATTCGTCTTCTACAGCTTCTCTGCCTCAGAATGTATTAGTCATATATTGCTTGACTTGCTTTAACAATTGGATCGGAGAATTTGAAGGATCTTAAGGGACTATGAAGTTTGTGAAATGATGGATGCAGGTTCGAGTGGTTTCTCTTCTATGGCTGCTCCAATCTTTACTGGGAAAAATTATCAGGCTTAGGCTGTTAAGATGATAACATTTTTAGAGGGTCATGATCTATGGGAAGCTGTGGAGGATGATTACGAAGTTACTCCACTTCATAATAATCCTACTTTGAATCAAATTAAATTCCATAAAGAGAGAACTACGAGGAAGGCCAAGGAAAAGTCTTGCATGTATGCTACTGTTTCACCTTTTATTTTCACAAGGATCAGGAGATGTGATTCTGCAAAGGTAATATGAGACTTTCTAAAGAAGGAATATGAGGGAGATGAGAAGATAAGGAACATGAAGATGCCGAATCTCTTGATGGAATTCGAGAGACGTCAAATGAAGATTCAGAGTCAGTGTAGGAGTATTTTGATAGGTTGATTGATATAGCCGAGAAGATTAGAGTATTAGGAACTGACTTGGATGATGAAAGGCTGGTTCAGAAAATCCTTATGTCCATTCCAAAGTAGTTTGAAGCCATTATAGCTTCTCTGGAAAATACAAAAGATCTAGGTGATATAAAGCTTGCAGAACTTTTAAGTTCTCTACAGGCTCAAGAGCAAAGAAGATTGATGAGAAAATAAGTAAATGTCAAGGGTGCTCTGCAAGCTAAAGTGAAAAGCAGTGATGGAGGCAAAGGAAAGAAATGGAATCAGTCCAAAAGAAGCGCAGGTGACTTCAAGTATGATGCAAAAGAAGGAAGTTCTAGTGGATCAGGCAAATGGAAGTAAAACAAGAAGCCTTGTCAACACTATGGATAAACTAATCATCAGTCCTTTAGATGCTGGAGGAGGCCTGATGCTAAGTGTAGAAAATGCAACAAGCTTGGTCACGTGGAAGCTATTTGCAAAGAGGACAACCATCAACAAGCAAGAGAAGTACATATAGTAGTGAATGAAATTGAGGAAGAGCACCTATTTGTAGCTACTAATTCAGACTTTGCCGTTGAGGATAATGCGTAGTTGGTAGATAGCAGCTATACAAATCATATGACTGGCAATCTGAAGTTGTTTAGGAGTCTAGACAAGCCAGTTAAGTCTAAGTTAGAATTGGCAATGGACAATTTATCGAAATACAAGGGAAAGGTACAGTAGCTATTAAAGGAAATCAGGATTTGAAGTTGATCATTGATGTTCAATTTGTGCCAGAGATCGACCATAATCTGTTGAGTGTTAGTCAACTAGTTGAGAAGGGCTATAGAGTGAAGTTTGAAGGAAAAAAATGTCTTATTAATGATGCTGATTGCAAAGAAGTTCTAAGAGTGCTAATGAATGATAAAAGCTTTATGTTCAAGCCACAAGAGATGCAACAAATGGTTTTAAAATGCAAAGAAGAAAATGCTGAGCTATGGCATAAAAGGCTTAGGCACGTCCACAGAAAAAATATGTTGTTCATGCAAAGAAATAATATGGCAAATGACTTGTCAAGTTTGGAGGAGGAGTTTACACAGTGCAAAACTTATCTTCTTGGCAAGGAAGCTAGATTTCTTTTCAAAGGAGGAAGCTGCAATTAGTTCACACAAATTTATGCGGACCTTTGTTAGAATATTCTCTCAATGGTAGCAGGTACTTCATTACTTTCACTAATGACATGTCCAGGATGAGTTGGATTTATTTTCTGCAAGCCAAGTCTAAAGTTGCTGATGTGTTTGTAAAATTTAAAGCTTTAGTTGAGAATCAGTGTGGGAACAAAATAAAATGCTCAGGTCTAATAATGGTTCTGAGCATACGGCTTACAAGTTTAAGTCAATCTGTGAGCAAGCAAGCATTATGCAACAATTAACTGCTCCTATTCTCCTCAACATAATGGGTTAGTGAGAGAAAAAATTGAAGTATTATGGATTGGCCAGATGTTTGATGCAGGAAAAGAGTTTACTAAAGAAGTTTTGGGCCGAGGTAGTTAGTACTGCAGTGTTCTTATTAAACAGATTACCCAAAAAAGCCTTAAAGAGGTCAACACCTTATGAAGCATGGTATGATGTTAGACCTTCTGTTAAGTGTCTTAAGTTTTTTGGATGTTTGTGTTATACACATGTTCCTCAAGTCAAGAGGGACAAGCTTGATCAAAGAGCTGAGCTTAGAATCTTCATTGGGTACAACTTTCATTCGAAGACTTACAAAAATGTTCAGCCTATGACAGGGAATGTTGTTGTAAATAGAGATGTTGTCTTCTTAGAGGAAGATGAATGGAATTGGATGGAAGGAAGAATAGCAGGACAAAAGCAATCAGAAAGACAACAACAAGAGGTTAATGAAGCTGTTGATGGACTGAAAGATAGTATAGATGATTTTTCAGTAAAAAGGCACAAGGTCACTTGCTGAAATTTATGAAAGAAACAATGTGGCGGTGCCCGAACCAGTTAATTATATTGAAGCTAAAGAGTATCAAAAGTGGATTGTAGCAATGCAGGAGGAGTTTGCAATGACACATAAAAACCACACATGGGAACTTGTTGATAGACCTTATGATAGTAATGTGATTGGGGTTAAGTGGATGTTTAGAACAAAACTTAATCCTGATGGTTCTATCAATAAACACAAAGCCAGACTAGTTGTAAAAAGCTATGCTCAAATATGGGGACTAGATTATTCTGAGACATTTGCTCCTGTTGCGAGACTTGATACAATCGGGTTGCTTCTAGCTGTGGCAGCAGAAAAGGGATGGCATATATTTCAACTAGATGTCAAGTCTGCCTTTTTGAATGGAGAGATCGATGAGGAAATTTTTGTTGAACAACCTAAAGGCTTCAGCATCAAAGGGCAAGAAGAGAAAGTATACAGATTGAAGAAAGCTCTCTATGAACTGAAGCAGGCTCCAAGAGCTAAGTATGGAAAGATAGATCGATATTTGCATGACTTTAACTTTGTTAGAAGTTTGAGTGAGTTTACTCTTTATGTCAAGAGGGTAAATCACAGTGTTGTGATTCTGTCACTCTATGTAAATGATTTATTAGTGATAGGGAATGATGAGGAATTAATAGAAAAAGTAAAGCAAAGTCTGTTTGTAGTTTTTGAGATGTCAGACTCGGGAAAGATGGCTTACCTTCTGGGTCTGGAAGTCAAGCAAGCTTCACATTAGATCTTCATCTGCCAGAAAAAGTACACGAAGGAAATTTTAAAGAAGTTTCAGATGGAAAATTGTAGAAGTGTAAGCACTCCTATGGCTATTAATGAGAAGTTGAAAAAGGATGATGGAACAGAAGCAGTGGATGCTTCTATGTATAGAAGTTTAATCAGATGCCTAATGTATCTTACAGCAACTAGGTCAGATATTCTATTTGCTGTGAGTGTTCTTTCCAGGTTCATGAGTAGTCCTAGTCAGTTACATTTAATTGCAACAAATAGGGTATTAAGATACCTCAAAGGAACATTGCATTTTGGTGTGAAGTTCAAGCAAAGTTAGAAGTTTATAATGCAAGGTTTCTTGGATAGTGATTGGATTGGCTCAGTTGATGATATGAAGAGTACATCTCGATATTGTTTCACTCTTGGTTCTGCTTGTTTCTCATGGTGTTCTAAGAAGCAAGATGTTGTAGCTCAGTCCATGGCAGAAGCTGAATTCATAGCAGCTACAGCAGCTGCTAATCAAGCCTTATGGCTGAAGAAAATAATGAAGGATCTCTGGTTGTACTTTGATGATTATTTTGAAGTAAAAGCAGACAATCAAGCTGCATTAGCTGCATTGGCAATATCACATAATCTAGTTTTTCATGGCAAAACCAAGCATTTTAAAGTTAAGTCATTCTTTCTGCGTGAAGTGCAACAAAGAGGTAAAGTTAAGTTGATCAATTGCAAGTCTGAAGATCAGCTTGCAAACATATTCACAAAGCCACTTCAAGCCGGAAGATTTGAGATATGAAGAGAAAGAATAGGAGTATGCAGCAGCAACTAATCCAATGAGGAATTTGTTAGAGTTGTCTTAGTACTAGTGCTGCTGAGATGTTCTATTGTTTAGTTTTCTGTCTTTGTATTCACTCACGTTTGTGTGTTAGGCAGTTCCTTATAGTTTCTTAGTTGCTATTTTCCAAGAAAGTGGAACTAGGTAGTTAGCACATATTGTAAGCAATTCCACAATATTTTAATTTCTTGTACATGACAGTTTTTTTTATGAATGAAGATGTATGTTCCTTCATTGTCTTCTACAGCTTCTCTACCTCAAAATGTATTAGTCCTATATTACTTCACTTGCTTTAACACTCTCTTTCCTGGTGAAAGTGTAGCTTCTCAAGTACATTTGCCTACAAGATCGAGCATCCACCACTCTAGGGGTGCGACCGCCACCTGCCCTCACTGGAGAACGATCACCATTCGGTTCCGGTGGAGGCTCACTTATGTTGGCCCTGCCTGGGCGACAAACCAGGTGTCACCAGCCACTATGCAATTCGTCATGCAAGTGGAAGCTCCCATGGCGAGTGCTTCCAAAGGCGTCACGGATACACAACTCTGTTGAGTTGTCTTTGTCTAAATTTGCTTTCTATAGCGTGGTCGGTTTATGCTTTCATGCGTTTGTAGGTGAAAGGTGAGCATGGGTGCAAATGGACTGGTGGCATATGGGAGCCGAATTTTACTTTGCATGCCTTTGAAGGTAGAGTAAAGACAATGCACGCATCTGCAGATATTTAAAAAGCACAGCGATCAAGTCGTCATTGTCCATTCGTGCACACTGAAAGAAGGGAAAAAGAGCCTCTCCATTATGATCGGCCATAAGGAAGTGCTAAGTAACATGATCTTTAATCTTCCTTCCTTGTATTGACTCTTAAAATCTTAATCAAGTGAGAGTTTGAATTGGAATTGGAATTGGAATTGGAATGGAATACTCTCTTGCGCAAATTCGACCTTAGCAACCCGAAATTTGAATAAAAAGTTGCCTAATTTAAAATCATAGACATTGCGCATATTGATATCATAATGCTATCAACGAAAAAGACTTCATGTCTCTAGTTTGATCGATAGAACGAAAAACTCATTCTAATTTGAAAATGTGGCAACATCTTTAACAAAAACATTTTATTTCCACGATGTATTGAGAACTTTGATGGGGAAAATGGGAACTTTAATAATAAAAAAAATCAAGGCGATTAAAGTAGATGGTAACCTTTCGTTGATTCCGAAAGGCAATTGGCGCCGCTGCCCCAAATTCCGGCGACCATGTGCGGTTTTGCGCAATAAGCATAAATCATCAAGGATTATGTTGGAAGTAATGGGGGAACAAAAAGAAAAGAGGTTCCAATCTAAGTTGACAACGAACTAAGTGCTTGGGCTCATGGACCAAACAAGAAAAGTAAAAAATAGATCTATGGGATTTGCGTAAAATTAAAGAAAGAACATGCTGGTGGACTAAAGCCCGTTTGAAGGAAAGCCCAAAAAGAAGAAGAGCCAAGGGGACTAGTCTCTTGGGTTTAGGATGGGGAAATACTTTCTATTGGTGGACCGTGAATTTTGATAGGGGAAATGAAAACTTTTAATCCATAAACCAAGATGATTAAATTAGATGTTACCCTTCGTTCAAATTCCGGAAGGCAGGTGCGCCGCGGCCTAGATCCGCCATCGAATTCAGGCAACTGCGTTCAGTTTACGCATTTAACATTGATTTTTGAGTATACCATTTTGGGGTAATGGGCACTAAAAAGAAAGAGGGTTCTCATCCAAGCGAACACAAAAGTAAGTGCAATGGGCTCATGGACTAAACAAGGAAAAGAAACAGGTCTATGGGTTCATCTGGCCAATTTTAGCTAGCTGACATCCTATGCGGCGTCACTAATGCGGACGAAAATACTTTTTAATATTTTTTCATTTTTTTACATTTTCTTTCTCTTTTCTTTTTTTCTTCTTCCATTCCTTCTTATCTGCATCTAGCTAGAGGTGAGGCCAACAAGGCCGACCTCATTCATAGAAGGGCGAGGTCAAGCCTCATCTAGAGACAGTGAGATTAGCCTTGCTAGTGCCTCCCCTCTAGTTGGTTGTTGACCATCAATCAACTAGAGGAAAAAAGAAAGGGAAGGTGGAAAAAAATGAGAAGACGTTTTTAAATGACGAACTAAAATGTTATTAAAAATTATCCATGTCAACGACGATAAAATCATGTGATGTTGCCAATATCCCGGTCAGTCAAAATTAGTCAAATGAACTGAGTTGGCACAGTTGCAAAAGGTTTAAGATTTTTCTTTGGGTAGGGAGTAATGTCATAGGTTTAATGGGTGACGTAATTTCTTTGCTAAACATTCCATTGTGCAGATTATCGGTAGGCCTATAAGGCCGCTCATCTGAACAACTTGTGCCCACTTAACATTGTTGGAAATGGAAAGAGAGCATTTTTGCATGCGCTATGAAGGAATTAGAATCTTTTGCAAGCAATGAGTTGGTACGTTTGCAAAGTAAGCTTTGATTATCAAGAATCTCACAAATAAAAAAAATAGAAATATGCCTCTATAAATTTAAATTATATTCACTATGGTAATAATATCTTAAATGTCTTTTTTTTATGCCCGTGCGACACATACACTTACCCTCACAGTTTTGTCCAAGCTTCCATTAAAAAATTTGG
Source organism: Melaleuca alternifolia (assembly GCA_019926035.1). Lineage (NCBI taxonomy): Eukaryota > Viridiplantae > Streptophyta > Magnoliopsida > Myrtales > Myrtaceae > Melaleuca > Melaleuca alternifolia. Next base: position 39,503 of record JAGKPW010000638.1, on the reverse strand, counting down.
CCTGAATCCAAAGTGGTAGTATTAATATTTTTTGAAGGAAAAGTGGCATCGATTTGTCAAAGTAGCTCCACGCGAACACCACATCGCAAAAAAGAGTAAGAGGAAAATGGAGAACAAAAGAAAAGACAAATAACAAAAGACAATGATTAAGAACTCATCATAATAATAAAATCTATAGTTGACCACCAAAAAAATAATTAAAAATTATTATTTGGTCCTTTCTTGTAAGAATTTATAGCCCACAATATCACGTAACTCTCAAGATTACTCGAGTACTATTATGTTAGCAAGACTTAAAAAAAAATCGAACCAGCGGGAGAAATAGAGAGATTACATATGATCAAGGGTGCTTAAGGGGTGCCCTGGCCGTTTTGACTTAGCCGGCGTGAGCCGTCGACCCTGGCGGGCCATCAGCAAAGATTGGCAGATGCTCGTGGAGGATGCCCTTAACACGCAAGGGCAAGTACCTTTCCCTAGGTCAAACATCACCATATAAGATCTCGTCTCAAGCTCACATGATCTCTATTAGTTTTGGACTCGGGTCACTTTAAAAAGCGATTACGATATTCAATGCTGAGTTGATTAGATAGTCACCCTTTGATTTCCAGCTTTCCTTATCAAGAATCGAGAATAAAATAGCGTCCGACCTTAATTGTTATATATCTCCGGTCGTATCACCGTCCGCGACAGGAGGAGGTTTTCGTTGTTCGGTTGCATCTGCAAAACGATATCATGGACAATTGACGTCAGATTACGACTGTTTGGCACTGGATATCATTGACAATTGACGTCAACTCTTTTGTGTTTTTTATATTTTCTGGTCATCACTTCTAACGTGCATCCTCACTGTCGATTGGAGGTCTTTGGGTGCGTTTGGTTCAGCATTTCGAGAAAGCCATTGAGAAAATGCAAACGCCTTTAACCTGAAGAGATTTTGTGAAATACAAATGTTGTTTGGTAAATTACAATTAAAAAGTGCGTTGAAATGCAACTTTGAGAAAATGCTGTTTGGTAAAAAATATATTTGGAAAGTTGTTTGATTTAACCAATTTTTTAAATTTCATAACTTTAATTTGTTTGAAATTGAAAAAAAATGACATAAATATATTTATTTACACATTTAGAGTAATGTAATTTATAAATTAAAAATTAATATTAAAGGAAAATTATGAAAATTTATGAAAGGAAACATTACTCTAAAATATATATTTATAAAATATATTTGATTTTAATTTTTAATATTAAAAATATATAATATTAATATTTTCTTAATGCAAGATTCATATATTATATATTTATAATTTACATAATTTTTATAAATATATTTATTTACACGTTTAGAGTAATGTAATTTATAAATTAAAAATTAATATTAAAGGAAACAAATTATGAAAATTTATGAAAGAAAACATTACTCTAAAATATATATTTATAAAATATATTTAATTTTAATTTTAAATATTAAAAATATATAATATTAATATTTTCATAATGCAAGATTCATATATTATATATTTATAATTGACATAATTTTTATAAATATATTTATTTATAAACTTGCATTCCGAAAATGCAAGTTTCAAATGCACCTCTAGAGATGCATTGGCCTAAAGGCCTTTAAAGAGTATTGGAGATGCAATTGCATCTCCAAAAAGTTAGTCAAATGCTGGTTCAGCATTTGACATCCTCAAAGTAGCTTTCAAATGCTGAACCAAACGAGACATTTATCGTTTGCTTGGATCTGCAAACGGTATCATTGACAATAAACATCATATCAGTGCCTTAAAGCACTGCAGGCAATCCCTCCCACACAAATTGCCCCCTTAGAAAAAAGGGAGGGCCCCACCCCCATATCAAAGGCCAAGATCGTCTACAGTGCTTTAAGGTACTGCAGACAATCCGGGTCCACGACACTACCCAACCTTTTTTGTCCTGTTTCTGCGTCATCAATTCCAACGTGCTTCCTCGCTTTTAATAACACCGTTGACGAGTTGACCAAAACGCTATACAGAGCCATTATAATGAGAGCCCACTTCGCATTCCTTTGCAGGTTGCGTATTGCTCTGTTCTTCTTGTCAAGGTAAATGCAAGCAACTTCTTCTGCTCATTACACACCTCGCCAAACTCCACTTTCAATCATCTCGATCTCACGCTGGGATTATTCATTTTCCTTGATCCATTGTGTTAAAAAAAAGTGTTTCGTTTTTTAATAAATTAGATTCTTTTTGAACAATTACTACATTTATTTATTTTTTCTATGAATTTGATGCTTGCGACACAAACTCACAGCTTGCTTTGGACTACAGAGACTTTTCTTGATGGAGGGCTCCAATTGTTCACCTAATTGTCCGGGTTCCCTATACTTCCCTTCTCCGGTGGCAGGGAGCGTTCCGATTTCAATAACGTTGAAAAGCAAGGACACGCCATGGTGGGAGTCTCGGAGTTCGGTCAGCATCACCATCACCATCAGCATAGTCATCGTCGTCGTTGTAGGCAGCAGTGCCCTTATAAGATCTCGTCGTGCAGTCCGGCCACCACCAACGCAAACTTTACCAACGTTGCCGCCTCCACACAGGTCGACACCTCTGCAGATGTGGACTCCAACATGGTCATGCTCGCCGCGGCTACCACCGTGGTCACGCACACAGCCATGCTCACAGCCATACTTATGCTCGCCGCCCTCAATATGGTGTCCTTATAGTCCGTGTTCTCATGAGATGACAGAATTATCATGGTGGCAGGTATAGCTAAAGGGATTTTTTAGGACTGTACAATGATATTTTGTCTACTCTACTGTGTATCTGTGTATCTTTGAAGTTTCAATGCAATAAATAATTTTTGTGTTGAAGCAAATAATTTTTATGTGCGTGTTCACTTTTTTTGCTGTTGTAACGCCTACTCAAACTGTTGTAATACACAAAATCTTTGAAAGTTGTGGGACTAATAAAAGCTCCAGCCGAAGACAGGGGAGGACTCGGAGTTTCGTGATGACGACTTCTTCATGGCACTTCCACGGTGTTGCAGGCGGAGGTTGCCATGGCTCTACGATGGTTTTGAGCATTGAAGAAAGGAGGAGGAAAAAAGGAAGGAAGGAAGACACGAGAGAGAATTTTTTATTATTATGAAAAATCAAATATTGGCGCGCGGTTGGAGTTTTTCCCAAGAGAAGTCCCTACTCCGCATTAAATGCAGTTGCTTGCAGATGTCGCACGTGGTCTTCAAGTGTTCGCTCTTGATTGGTCTGGGACCACGCTGACTGGTGGTCCCAGCACACCTAATATTTTCTCCAAAAGGACACTCTGCGGCAAGTTCAAATACTTGGATGCCAAAAGAATGGCCTTGGTGGAACTTGGCTGAGAGTGAATGGAGAGTGAGGGAGAACTCGTGAGAAAGGGCGAGAGAACTAAAAAGGTTATAAAAACATTATACTTGTGCCAATTATATCCTAAATATTTACATTGTACGAATTGAGCCCTAAATCTTTTCACATTTTTCAATTGAGTCCGTTGGAGCAATTTTAATCGAAAGTCGCTTTTTTGTGGGCATTTGGCATTGTACAAATTATACACTAGCATCTAATTAACCAATTACAAAGCAGCATCATACAATACTTATATTGAACATCAACCGACCTTAGTTGAACCTAAAACTTTAGAAACGATTATATCTGCTTATGACTATTACGTTCTTAATCCCATGCTTCATTTACTTGTTGGGCAATATTTTATGTGCTCAACCATTGTATATTCGCTTATACGAATGCACAAAACATCGAAGCAAGATGGATATTATCCCTTCTTAAATTTCCTTATAGCTTCCCAGGAAGTGGAGGAAAAATTCAATGTTGCATCCCGTCCTTTGACTTAAGAGTGTAGCTTCGGGCTCGCTCAACAGCGCATGAAGCGGAAAGTAGAGGAGACGACATTTGCATCATGGAAGAGAGCACACTGGCACACACTCCAAAGGAATGGCAATCTTTCATGAGAATTTTTTTGTAAGTAGACTAAATTAATTGAGATTGTAATATAAAGATCTTAAATAATTTAATGTCTTACTTGAATCGAGCAAACCTGATTTTTAACGAGAGACTCTGCGATTCAAAACTTTATAAATAGTAGTCTCTTTTCTAATAATAATGAATAAATTACCTCACATAAGGAGCGTTAAAGAATACGAGAGTTGTGAGGAATGGTCTCATTAAACTAGTGATACATAAGGTCATAAAGGAAAAGCACTTGAGTTTCGAATCGCCGCTTTTTCGCACATTAGATTCCAAACCAGATAGGCAAATCACTTTTTTTCTTCATCGTTATGTTTTAGATATTTGCTAAGATAATATGAAGTTGCTGTTTTTGCGGCTTACATATTTTCCATGCTATGGAGAGTATTATCCGATTTCGGCACCATCTAAATCTGGACAAGGTATTCACAATTGGGTGTTGACAATATCCAACTCTTTGTCCTGTTTTACGATCATCACTTCGTACGTGGCTCCTCATTTTAATAACAATAAAAGTCGAGCGACGACTTGACTGAAAAACGCCACCGGTTTTGAGGGATAGAAGAGAGCCATGATGTCGACAGGCCACCTAATGAAAATTCGCACTTCTTTGCTGGTTCGTGTAAGAATTCTACCAATGACACCTGTCGCTGGTTTGCATAGCTCTTCTTGATAAGGTACGAGCAAGCAACTCCTTCGACTCTTCGATTTATACTTTGTTCTCAATCATTTCGTTGTTGCTTGTTAACGGTTCATCTCATCCATTACCAGATGACATAACAAGAGATTCAACGTAAGATTTTTCATAGTTTGCTGTGAGTAGTGAGTGTTGACATCCAGATGAAAAGTAAATTTTTCATTTATCGAGAAGAGTTGGTTCTATTTTAGTGTCATCTTTTCTCTCCCCTCAATCCTTCCGCTAATCTTTTTAGCAAATAATAATACTAGTTATTAATATGATAATACTTAGAACACCTACTTTTTACAATTTTGTTAAGCGTACACGATTCAGTTATAACGTGATTCATGGGCGAAGAACTCGCAGAACTCTTATAAGTTGTGTCAAAAGCCCGGAACTACGTATGGGAGGTGATGGGTCAACTAGACACATTATTTGATCGTGTCCCATTGGTTGGACGGCAGCTAGGCACGTGGACATTAAATCCCGATTGAATCGACACGTATATTTGCATGTCACAGAGCAGATCTTTTTCCCACACCCCATTCCGAAATTAGAGACCCCAGTGCGCCCTCACATTGCCCGCAAAATAATAATGCAGTAACTTTGGAATAGTACACTCTCGGCAGGTTCTTCGTGACAAATGCAGCGCAGGGACAAAACTGAAACCAGTAGCCAAATGCTTAAACTGGAAGCATGTGCTGTCTTTTTTTCATTTAAAATTTCTTGGTAATGGAGCTGACATCCTTGTGACACGGACCGGGTGTTCACCCGGCCATAGCCGTCCTAACCGCTCAGACCCGCACCGATCCAGGGATCGATCCGCGCACCTCCAGCGCCCGATCCTTGGATCGGCCACTGCCCCGAACGGATGAGTCACGGACGGGCCACGACCCTGCCACGGATGGATCATGACCCTATCACGGATGGATCACGGACGGGCCACGACCCGACCACGGATGGATCATGACCTGATCAGTACTCGATCAGAGACAGCCCCTCAGACCCGACGGGGATCGATCCCCACTCGATCCCTAGCGATCACCCCGATCCATGGGATCGATCAAGGATCGATCCGCTACGATCCAAGGAGAACCGATCGACTGATCCATGGACGAACCTTGGGATCGATCCGGGATCGATCCGTGAGGACCCTCGAACGACCTCACCCGATCCCTGATCGATCCCTTGGACCGAAGACGATCGATCCGATCGATCCTGATCGATTCGGCCGATCCACCCGATCGATCCCGATCGATCCACCGACCGATCCGATCGATCCTGATCGATCGGGCCGATCCACCGATCCATCCCGATCGACCCGGCTGATCCAACGAATCTATCCGCCCGACCCGGCTGATCCTCAACGGTCACTGCAGACTCCAACGGGCTGATGATGGGACAGGCAACGGCTCTCCAACGGCTAGCTCGGCCAATTCCCTTGATCGGAAACTTGTATAAAAGGGGCCCGACCCCTCTTTTTGTAATGTTCGGTCGATCAATACAAAATCTCTCATTCTTCTCTCAATTCTCCCGACCCGACGCGATCCTCTTGTGAAATACCATCGATCCGATCGGCTAGGCTGACTTGGGAATCACTTTCCTAAGGCCGCACGGGCTCGGGAACGCAAGATAAAGAATCGGCCCGTGACAAGTGGTATCAGAGCCAAGGCTTGGTTTGAAGTACGATGGATCTACGGTCCGAAATTGTGAGAAACGAGAGAACGGGTGGGGAAAGGGATCGGAGGACCGACCGACATCGTAGGGCGAAGAGGAGCCGTCCTTCCTCTAGCTCGCGGGATACGATGGGTGAATTGGAATCCCGGGTGGCCAGGATAGAGGTGGCCCTTGCGGATGTTCAGGGCGTAGTTGAAGACGTGGCCCCAAGCATCGAAGGAGCTACGGTCGGAAGGGATGAGCTACAGGCAGAGGTGCTGGAGCTCAAATCCGGCCTGGGGGAGCTTCGAGGGGAGGTGCTGGGCACGATGGGGGAATTGACTACGTCCACCGAGGAAATGAGACGGAAAAACGAGACCTTGGAGGCCCTGATAGAAGCCATGCAAGCCGAAATGGCTGGCATTCGAGCTGAAATGGCCGAGAGGATGTCCGTGCCATTGGGGAAGGGGACCCCGACGGAGCTTGCAATGCGAATAGATGCTCCAAAGCCGAAAGAATTCTCGGGATCGCGCGTGGCCAAGGACGTTGACAACTTCTTGTGGTACATGGAACAATACTTCCAGGCCACGGGAGTAAAGGATGGCTCGACTCGAGTGGGCATGGCAGCAATGTACTTGACGGACAATGCTCTACTTTGGTGGAGACGTCGGACCGATGAACGGAGTGGTGATCCTATTCTCACGTGGGAGAAATTTGTTGAAGAGTTCAGACGGCAATACTATCCGGCTTATGCCGAGGAGGAAGCGAGGGATGAACTCCGGCATCTTGAGCAAAAGGGCGGAGTACGAGATTACATGAAGAAATTCTCGGAGCTACTACTACAAATCCCGTCAATGAGTGATGGTGAAGCCTTTCACCAGTTCGTCGGGGGCTCAAGCCTTGGGTGAAACAAGAATTGAAACGGTGCAACGCTCGCGATCTCTCCACGGCCATGGCTGTGGCTGAGTCCCTGGTTGAATATAAAGCCTTTGCCGGTCCCAAACCAGACGTCCGACCAAAGGAAAAGGACGCGGGTGGAGGTGATCGTGGACCACCAGCTATAAATACCAGGCCATCTACAGGCCTTCCTCGGCCACGACCCGACGTGAATACTTGGGGACCGAGACGAAGCCGATTCCCCCTGAAGTGCTTCCTATGCGACGGGCCACACATGGCTCGCGACTGTCCTACTCGGGGTAAGTTGGCGGCTCTCGTCCAAGCTCAGGAAGATGAGCCTAGGGAAGAAGAGCGGCTCGGGTCAATGCACATCCTAAGCACGATCCGAGTCAGAAAGGGACCGCGTCCTCGGGGACTCATGTTCGTGGACGTGGAAATTGGGGCGACCAAGTTGAGTGCACTCGTGGACACAGGGGCCACGGATCTCTTCATCTCTCGAGAAGCGGCCAAGAAGCTTGAGCTGCAGATTGAAGCTGGTCCGGGATGGATCAAGACGGTGAACTCCGCTCAAGTCCCCACCCTCGGCTTAGCCAATGTGGAGTTCAAACTGGGTCCATGGGTGAGCCAGGAGTCCCTCGAGGTAATCCCCCTAGACGACTATGACTTTGTGGTTGGTTTGGGATTTTTGGATCGGATCAATGCCATGGTGGTCCCTTTCGCGGATTGTTTGTGTATTTTGGATAAGCGGTGTCAGTGCGTGATACCGGTTACTCGGGGTGGTGGCCGTAATCAAAAGGCTCTCTCGGCTATGCAATTCTCCAAAGGGGTGAAACACAGGGACGAGACCTTCCTGGCCGTGTTGAAGGAAGAAGGTCCGGAGCTCGAAGAAGGGGAGATTCCGGAAGAGGTGACCCGGGTCCTGGCTTCCTTTCCCGATGTGATGCCCCCGGAACTACCCAAGCGATTGCCTCCGGTGCGGGAGGTGGACCACAGGATCGAGCTGGATCCTCAGGCACGACCCCCGGCCATGGCCCCGTATCGAATGGCTCCTCCGGAGCTGGCGGAACTTCGGAGACAACTCACTGAGCTGCTGGATGCTGGTTATATCCGCCCCTCCAAGTCTCCCTTTGGCGCACCGGTATTATTCCAAAAGAAACACGATGGGTCGCTTCGCATGTGTGTCGACTATCGAGCGTTGAACAAGATCACGGTGAAGAACAAATACCCGATTCCTTTGATCGCCGATCTCTTCGATCAGCTCGGGAAGGCCAGGTGGTTCACGAAACTCGATCTTCGGTCGGGGTATTATCAAGTCCGGATAGCCGAGGGGGACGAGCCAAAGACGGCCTGCGTGACAAGGTATGGATCCTTCGAATTTCTGGTGATGCCCTTCGGCTTAACTAATGCTCCAGCCACCTTCTGCACCTTGATGAATAAGGTGCTCCAGCCGTTCCTCGATCGGTTTGTGGTGGTCTATTTGGATGATATTGTGGTCTACAGCCGGACTCTAGAGGACCACGTCCGACACCTCCACAAGGTGTTCCAGACCCTGCGGGCAAACGAACTCTATGTGAAGAAGGAGAAGTGCGCCTTTGCTCGGGAGGAAATCCCATTCCTCGGCCATCTTGTCGGACGTGGCCGGGTCAGGATGGATCCTGACAAGGTGCGAGCCATCAGGGAGTGGGAACAACCCGCAGGAGTGCCGGGATTGCGGTCCTTTCTCGGCCTGGCCAACTACTACCGACGGTTCATCAAGGGCTACTCGACCATCACAGCTCCTCTAACCGACTTACTCAAAAAGGACCGATTGTGGGGGTGGACCGGAAAGTGCGAAGAGGTGTTCCAACGGTTGAAAGATCTCATAACCGAGGAACCGGTACTGGCCCTGCCTGATCCGTCCATACCTTACGAAGTTGAAACAGATGCCTCGGACTTGGCGATTGGAGGAGTCTTGATGTAGGATGGACACCCAGTGGCCTATGAGTCACGGAAATTGAACGAAACAGAGCAGCGCTATACGGTCCAGGAGAAGGAAATGACGGCGATCGTGCATTGTCTCCGGACTTGGAGACACTACCTTCTGGGGTCCCGATTCACGGTGAGGACCGATAATGTGGCCACCAGCTACTTCCAGACCCAGAAGAGGCTGAGTCCCAAACAAGCTCGGTGGCAAGATTTCCTAGCCGAGTTTGACTACACCTTGGAGTATCGCCCGGGAAAGACCAATTCAGTGGCTGATGCACTCAGTCGAAAAACCCTGGCCGTGATCAGTCGTCCGGATTGCCCTTGGACAGACCGGATCCGTGAAGGCTTGAAGCACGACCCATCGGCCAAGGCCATTCTCGACCATGCTCGAGAAGGAAAAACTCGGTAGTTTTGGGCTAAGGATGATTTGATCTTTACAAAGGGGCGTCGGCTGTACGTTCCTCTCTACGGACAATTAAGAAAAGATATTCTCAAGGAGTGCCATGATTCCCAATGGGCTGGCCATCCGGGGGTGCACCGGACGATGGCCTTAGTGGAAGATCGTTACTTCTGGCCGCACTTGAAGGATGATGTAGAGGCCTACGTCCAGACGTGCCTCGTGTGTCAACAAGACAAACTAGAACAAAGGGCCCCAGCGGGCCTTCTGGAGCCCCTTCCTATCCCATAACGGCCATGGGAGAGCATTTCCATGGACTTCATCGTGGGACTCCCCAAGTCGGAAGGATGCAGGACCTTGATGGTGGTGGTGGATCGCTTTTCCAAATACGCCACTTTCATACCCGCCTCAAAAGATTGCCCGGCTGAGGAGGCGGCTAAGCTATTCATGAAACACTTTGCCAAATATTGAGGGCTACCTTGCACGATCGTGAGTGATCGGGATCCTAGGTTCACGGGGCGATTCTGGTCGGAGTTATTCAAACTCTTCGGCACCAGCCTCAATTTTTCGACCAGCCTGCACCCTCAGACAGATGGACAAACCGAGCGGACGAATGCTCTCATCGAGCTGTACCTTCGACACTATGTGAACACCACCCAAGTCAATTGGGCGAGACTCCTAGACGTGGCCCAGTTTTCCTATAACCTACAGAGGAGTGAGGCGACCGGAAAGAGTCCCTTTGAACTGGTTACGGGACAGCAGCCCCTTACTCCGGGAGAGATGGCCACGGGCTACCATGGTGTCAGTCCAGCCGCCTATAAATTTGCCAAGGATTGGCAGGAACAGGCTGATGTTGCTCGAGTATGTTTGCATAAAGCAGCCAAACGAATGAAGAAATGGGCCGACACCAAGAGGCGTGATGTGGAGTTCCAGGTGGGGGACTTAGTATTGGCCAAGCTGCACGCTGTCTTGAGGTACCGCAACGTCCATAAAGCCCTTATCCGCCGCTATGAGGGGCCATTCCGTGTGGTGCGACGAGTGGGGAGATGTGCCTACAAGCTGGACTTACCTCAGAAGCTGAAGCTGCACCCCGTGTTCCATGTAAGTATGCTGAAACCCTTTCACCAGGATGAGGGAGATTTGGGAAGGAATGAGTCTCAACGGGCGCCTCTTGGAGCCAAGACCTCATACGATCGAGAGATCGAACAGATCTTAGCTGATCGAGTAATCCGCAAGAAGTACCGACCGCCCAGGAGAGAATACTTAATTCAGTGGCAAGGCCTCCCAGCGAGTGAAGCTAGCTGGGAACCCGAGGAAGGATTGTGGCAATTTAGGGACAAGCTGGAGGTCTTCCATGCTGAAGGCGACGAGGGCGTCGCCGAAATGGGTGGGGGAGATTGACACGGACCGGGTGTTCACCCGGCCATAGCCGTCCTAACCGCTCAGACCCGCACCGATCCAGGGATTGATCCGCGCACATCCAGCGCCCGATCCTTGGATCGGCCACTGCCCCGAACGGATGAGTCACGGACGGGCCACGACCCTGCCACGGATGGATCATGACCCTATCACGGATGGATCACGGACGGGCCACGACCCGACCACGGATGGATCATGACCTGATCAGTACTCGATCAGAGACAGCCCCTCAGACCCGACGGGGATCGATCCCCACTCGATCCCTAGCGATCACCCCGATCCATGGGATCGATCAAGGATCGATCCGCTACGATCCAAGGAGAACCGATCGACTGATCCATGGACGAACCTTGGGATCGATCCGGGATCGATCCGTGAGGACCCTCGAACGACCTCACCCGATCCCTGATCGATCCCTTGGACCGAAGACGATCGATCCTGATCGATCGGTCGATCCACCCGATCGATCCCGATCGATCCACCGACCGATCCGATCGATCCTGATCGATCGGGCCGATCCACCGATCGATCCCGATCGACCCGGCTGATCCAACGAATCTATCCGCCCGACCCGGCTGATCCTCAACGGTCACTGCAGACTCCAACGGGCTGATGATGGGACAGGCAACGGCTCTCCAACGGCTAGCTCGGCCAATTCCCTTGATCGGAAACTTGTATAAAAGGGGCCCGACCCCTCTTTTTGTAATGTTCGGTCGATCAATACAAAATCTCTCATTCTTCTCTCAATTCTCCCGACCCGACGCGATCCTCTTGTGAAATACCCTCGATCCGATCGGCTAGGCTGACTTGGGAATTACTTTCCTAAGGCCGCACGGGCTCGGGAACGCAAGATAAAGAATCGGCCCGTGACACTTGCATAACAAAAGATTCCTATTGCTTTGGGCTGCAAGCGAAACCGACTCCTCGCTACGAACCAAGTGTCGTCGCCTTCAATGAATGCTTTCTGAGTCATCCGCTGTGAAGTAGGCCTCAAGCTGCACAGGAGGTCTAAGGACGGGAAGAAAAACTGGGTTTTCTCTATTTTCCTCCCGCATGAGCTTGGGCCAATTTTCAGAAGGGGAAAATGCACATGTCACTATAAATTTTTTTGTGGAGTGGTTTGGCGAATATAAAGTAGTTAGAGCACATAAGGTGTCGCCTACCGAATGAGACAAAGCATGGGATCAAGGAAGTAATGGTCATAGACAAAACAAAAGAAGAGGCTTTCTTTCAAACATTTCAAGTCTACCTAGGGTTGACCAATGCTCCATATAAATATAACTATCGACACCTAATTTTTAACTTTAGCATATAGATTTAATTACATAAAAAATAGAAAATTGGAATTTATTTACCTAAAAAAATAGAGCATCTTGCATTTTTAGGAAAATTATCGGCGGTGAGTTTATCTTTGGGAAGGAAATATTGGGCGAATTTAAGCATGAGGAAGTGAAATTTCAGATAAATCTTCTTAGATTTAATCAAAAAAATTTCGTTCCCCTCTAGCTACAAAATCTGAGCAGAAAGGAAAAAGGGGAGGAAATATTCGGTCAAATATTGACCAAATATTTCCCCTCCCCATCATATAAGCGTCCAAGAGGGACGTGCAAAGGGGGGGGGGGCTTTTTGGGCGGAGAAAAAACAGAAGCAAAAAAAAAAGCAAAGAAAGAAAGAACACACAGGCGTGAGAAGGAGGAGTGCAAGCAGATCAGGAGCAGGAGTCCGAGATTTTCAATTTGGGACTTCTTCTCCGCGACGCCATCCCTCGTCCGAAGTCCTCCACCTCCGGCGATTCGTCCGCAGTCACCCCTGTCCGCGTCCTTCCCTTTTCACTGGGAATCACCGGAGAGCTGGCCGTCTCTCGACCCGTCCCAGTGCTGTCCGCCACGGCTCCACCGCGAGCAGGGTGCCCTGCAGGCTGGCTGTTCGCAAGGTGAGCTCGCGGGACGCCTGGGTCGTGAGGAGTTGGGAAAGTTGGCCCGGGCCCACTCGCTGTCCATGCGGTCGAGACGCAGGCGAGATTGGACTGGGTCCAATCGTGAGCCCGGTCCAATTTTTTTCTGATTTCACTTAGCCCCTGACCCGAGTTTTCCTTTTTCTATTATTCTGTTTTAATTATATTTTAATAAAAAAATAAAAAAAAAGTAAAAAATAAATTTTTTTCTGCAATAAAAAATATTTTATGATGTTGATTTGCTTATTCCTTTCATGCCATTTTTTCTAATTTCTTTGTTTTGGGTGAGAGATTTATCCATTGGAATTAATTTTTCAATTCGCAATTGCAAAATCAATTTTTTATTCTGTCTATAAGGTTTTAGATGGAATAACTAATTACGCGAAAATAAAATTGATATTTTGATTTTTAAGGCTTAAGATCAATTTATCGATTCTATCTGCGAAATTCTTTGTTGAACTTAGATGCTATTTCCATTTGATGAGTCTTGTTTGATGTGATGTGCCTTCATTAATAAAAGAAATATTAGGTAAAATTGCATTCCTTATTTAGATTAGATTCACATTAGGTAGTATCATATTACGTGATTAGATTGCATATTATATATTATTGCATGTCTAAATTAGGTTTTATATTTTACTTCAAGTTCAATAAAATCTAAAAAAATCATATGCATGTCTTAACAAGAGTCTTTCCATATTAGTTTGCATTATTAGGCTTTATTTATCATTAGGTGCATCAAATCTCATGTCATTTAGAGATTGCATAAGATTTCATATCATTACATTTAGAAATCTAGGAATCATACTATATCAGGACTCATATTTTATTAGTTTATTTAATTTCTAATTTTCATTAAATAAATAAATAAATGCATAAATATACCTAAAGTCACTTGTTCCATGGTTATATGCCTTCCACCAGAAGTTAAACTTTTAATCAATTTCTAACGAAAGATTACAATATTTTGAGAGTAAAGATCGATTTGGGCAACTGGTGGCGAGGGGGAACAAGAATTGACGGAAGCCGATTTTGTTGACTTGTGCCCTTAGGCTAAGGGGGAGGTGCCCTTTGATTGATGCAAAGGTGGGGTTAATAATTCAACTGAAAAGTGAAAAGAAAGAAGATGACGGTCTATGCACTTTTGAAACGCCTAAATTTTTTTTTCATTTTCCCATCGTAATTCCAAAGATTATGCGAAATTCGAAAAATTTAAAGAAAAAAAGTTTGAAAAATGTCCAAATGTTTACATTAAAAATCGAAAAAAAAAATAAGAAGTCGAACTCGCTCCGAAAATTTACGAAAGTCGATGATTATCAGTGAAATTCACCCACTAATTTGTTCGTTTGTGTTGAGGCAAAAGAACTAATAATTTGATCGTGTCGCCATGTTGATGCATAAGTCTTATTTGATCAGTACCACGAGTTGTCACCGGTCTATTCATTCGCTGGTCGACAAAATCGGCTTCCGTCAATTCTTGTTCCCCCTCGCCACCAGTTGCCCAAATCGATCTTTACTCTCAAAATATTGTAATCTTTCGTTAGAAATTGATTAAAAGTTTAACTTCTGGTGGAAGGCATATAACCATGGAACAAGTGACTTTTTCTTAGTTTTCCAAAGATTTTCCTAACTAATAAATAAATGCACAAATAATTTTCATTTAATTAATTTAGTTAAATAGCATATCATGTAGTCTAAATTAATTTAGAATGCATTAAGATAGTTGCATATATGATTAATTTTCCAATACATGCATTGCATACACGTAAAGAAACCCAAAGAAAAAAATATATTTTTGTTGATTTGCTTCATTAGGTCATCTTTGTTTTTTGTTTTATTTCATTAAGCATCTACATTAATGATTGCGCACCCGCGTGATCACCGTGCATGTTAGGGAATAAAGTTAAAATCAATTCAAGCTGCCTGCAAAATATTTTCTAAAAATAAAAGAAAAATGTTCTCAAGTCCCCGAATTCAAAATCTCTTGTTCGTAGGGATAAAACACTACTCTCAGTATTTTACACGGGTTTCTAATCGACCCACCACCATGAATAGATTAGTGGCGACTCTCTTTGAAATTGATTTTGCATGTTTAAAAAGTGAAACCTAAGTCGCAAATTGGTGTAAGTTTGGGAGAGGTCGAGCTAAGTCAAACTTAGTAATCCATTAGCCAAACCTTAGGTGGTGGAAGGTCACGACAATAGCCAAAGTACGAGCTATTCAATTCTTTTTCTTCTCAATGTCCTGTAACAAATTAATCATTTCCGCTCCACCTAGAAGTCGAGCGACGACAATCAGCTACTCATGTGCCTATTCACTCTAACAACAATAAAAGACGAGAGACGACTTGACTAAAAACACACCCACCGTTTCAGGGATAGATGAGAGATATTATGATGGCTGGCCACCAAATGAAGGTTCGCACTTCTTTGCTGGTTTGAGTAAGAACTCTCCCAATAACACCAGTCGCTGGTTTGCTCAGCTCTTCTTGATAAGGTACGAGCAAGCACCTCCTTCGACTCTTCGATTTATACTCTGTTCTCAATCATCTACTTCTGCCTTATCTTCTCGTTCTATGTGATCAAAAGTTGTTCCTTTTCTAGAAGAGTATCCTCTTTTCGAAGAACTACTTGTTTTCTTATGTGAATCGATACTTGGCAACATGTCTTTAAACTCTTCACTTGCATTGAACCACGCAGGGTTTTCCCGATGCAGAACAGTAGTTGTCCGCAAAATTGTCCGGGAAACTTCCCGTACTACCCTCCTACATTCATCCCGATTACTGTATCGTCCAACGACAACGACAGCAACATTTCGTGGTCGGATACTCCGGGATGGGTCATCGTCGGCATCGTCATCCTTGCCGTCATAGTCTGCGTTTTGTTTCTCTTCATTGTTCGTGCTTCCAAGGCCAACGTCAACGGAAAAGCTGAAATTCCATGTGATCTGGGATGTTGTAAAATTAATTTTAAGTTGGGCATCTCCTCCTAACAATAATCTGGAAGCTTCTACGCATGTTTCTGTGTGAAACTCAAATCATGTACACGGACAGATCCTCTGCTCTAGTGTCCGACTTTCTAGATTTGATGCAACAAATAATTGTGCTGGAGAGAGAAAAAATTGCAATAAAGGTTTTACTACATTACAGCAGCTCTATGGTCCATCAAGAAATGGACCTTCCTATTATAACAAATTATAACTATTTGCATTTCTTGCTAAGTTCTATACAAACTTGTTGCAACGCACAAAATCTTGATAGTCTTGCGATCAAACAACGAGATTTACTTGTGCCTTCTTTGATTGCCATCAAGAGTTCCGGGTAAGATCCAGCTAGTTTTACGGTTCAATAATCTATAATGGTGTCGTTGGGGCCACAAGCTTCCATTTTTAAGAGGTGGGAAACCGAAAATGCAAATGTACCGTGAAATGGGTTACCTCTAGTTTATTTAAACAAACAATATCCAAGTAATAATGTTCAAGTAACAAAGATTATAAGAAATAGGAACGCAACTTCTGAACGGTGGATACATGTCAAATGACAAAAGAAAAAATTAGTGTTCAAAAATTTTATGCGGTAAATCGTTAACTTCTAACCATCTTAGAATTTTAGCGCCAGTGGCAGCATCATGAAAGAGTTTTCGCTGAGCGTTACCTCAAATAACCTTGTTGTCATAATTACCCCTTTCCAATAACTCAATTGCATTTCTCAATGCAATTGAAGTTGTCCCTGTGCCTGACGGCTTGATTCAGGATGATGCCAAAATTCTTCCTTCAAGGAAGTTTCAAGGTGTCTTCTCGCAGGCTCTTGAGAGAGTCTGGAGATTGAACATGGGTGGACAAAAAGTTTCTGCCGTGAATGATACTCTCTGGAGGAATTGGGATCTCGACTATGATTTTCTAGTCCAACCCAATTTGGCAACAAATAATTCAAAGATTGGAGCAGTCTAGTATGTAGCAGGTGGGCCGACGGAGGACACTGCTCCGGCTTCAGTCTACGGCACTGCAACTGAGATGGACTCGGAAAGTGATCCTCATAGCAATTTTAATGTCACCTGGGAGTTTGACATAGATGTTGGATTTAGACACCTTATTCGCTTTCACTTCTGTGATATAGTGAGCACGGCGCTTAACCTGCTCTACTTCAATGCCTATCTTGACTCTTCTGTTGTTGTTAGTGACCTTGATTTGAGCACCATCTCGAACGATGTTTTGGCCGTTCCCTATTTTGTCAATCTAGTTTCAGTGGTATCGGCTAGTAATAAGCTTCGTGCAAGTGTTGGTCCTTATACGGAAAATTGTGCTTACCCCAGGGCCATTTTGAATGGGTTAGAGATCATGAAAATGAACAATTTCAGTACTAACGTGATTGACGAGTTGTCTCCTCAAGTCCACAATTTCAGCAATGCCGATGCAACCATTTCCACCGCACAGTTTGAAGTATCTAATGTCGACGACCTCTCGATGAGTTAAGTGTTCTCGTAGCTTGTGAACTCTGAGGGTAGATGACTTAAACTAGGGTTGATTCGTCTTGCTCGCCTCTCCTTCTGATTCTTTGTCCAACCAACCATGATAAGACGTGATTCAATTTTAGTTTCATCAAATAGTTTGGCTGCTGCTGCTTCACTCAAATGGACCATTTGGGAATGCCACAAAGCAACTTTGCTTGAGTCGAGGGATCAGCGGAAGAGGAGGGGCTCGCTTAGTTTCATGTAACCTTGATGTCTCACTTGATGGAGTTCGCTTATGGACGGATGGATTTGAACAGAGAATTCTGGTGTTAGGGATCCGATAGTTTTGAGTCTTATTACTGATGGAATCTGTTGAAACTGAATCGTTTTCTTGTTATGTGTACTTGTTCCTTTCCGTGTTCACAATTTGCAGGATCGTTTATAAGTTCATTTATTTGACCTTTCTTTGAATGGACTGGCTGAGCCTGAATTGTAATCTCCACGACTTTATCATAGCCTGTTGCCAATGACATTGATCGCTGCACATGAACCCTGGTTCTTGAAATGTGTAATGGAACAGTTGAGAGAGGGAACAGAAGGATTGTTGGATATGCTGCTTGGGTTTTGCTAGTGGGTAAGTCTTTTTATCTTCACAATCCATTGTCATCTTGTCAATCAGAGCTTGGCATCCAATCCCATCTTCTTCCTCCGGCGTCTCTCTTTCACAAATGCAGAAGCAAAGCCCCACGCCTACTCTTTCTTTGTGCAGGCAACTTGGTACGGCCGCCTGGAAAAGAATTACGGCCACCTCCCGTTCATTGTCTGGTCCACTGCCAAAATCTTTCCCGTCCGGTTCCGGCCTAATTTAAAATTGGATTAAATAGTTGCCTAATTTAAAATAATAGACGTTGCATATTAAATAGTTGCCTACTGTCAACGAAAAAGACTTTGTGTCTCTAGTTTGATCGATATAACGTAAAACTCATTCTAATTTGAAATTGTGGCAACATCTTTGATAAAAGCATTTCATTCCAACAATGAATTGAGCACTTTGAGGAGGAAAAGGGGAACTTTCATCCAAAAATCAAGGAGATCAAAAATAGATGGTAATATTTCGTCGATTCTGGAAGGCAATGGGCACCGCTGCCGATATACACCAAATTCCTGCTACCGTGAGCGGTTTTGCGCAATAAGCATTGGTTATCATGGATTATCTTGGAAGCAATGGGATAAAAAAAAAAAGGGGGGGGTTCCAATACAAGCTGACAACGAACTAAGTGCTTGGGCTCATGGACCAAACAAGAAAAGTAAAAACTAGATCTATGGGCTTTACGCAAAATAAAAGAAAGAACATGCTTGTGGACTAAAGCCCGTTTGAAAGAAAGCCCAGAAAGAAGCGGAGCCAAGGGGACTAGTCTCTTGGGTTTAAAATGGGGAAGTACTTTCTAATGGTGGACCGTGAAGTTTGATAGAGGAAAAGACAACTTTTAATCCATCAACCAAGATGATTAAAATGGATGTTACCCTTCGTTCAAATTCCGAAAGGCAGGTGCACCGCGGCCTAGATCTGCCACCGAATTCCGGCAACTGCGTTCAGTTTATGCATCTAACTTTGATTTTTGAATATCCCATTTTGGGGCATTGGGCACTAAAAAGAAAAAGGGCTCTTATCCAAGTGGATAACAAAAGTAAGTGCAATGGGCTCATGGCCTAAACAAGGAAAAGAAACAGGTCTATGGGCTTTTGGTAAAGAACAAAAAAGCATGTACGTGGACCGAACCCATTTGACAGCAAGCCCAAGAGACAGCAAATAGATGAGGACTGAGGGAAAATTACCCCCCCCCAAAAAAAAATCTAAACTTAATATAATTGTGTGAATTCAGTCTCTCACCATATTTTTTTTTTTTGCCAATTGATTTCAAAACCTTTTACAATTGTACTAAGTTAGTTCATTTGGCCAATTTTAGCTAGCCTGCCTCTTATGTGGCGTCACTAATGAGGACATAAATACTTTTTAGTAATAATTTTTTCAAATTTCTTACATTTTCTTTCTCTTTCCTTTTTTTTCTTCTTTCCTTCCTTCTCCGCAACCAGCTAGAGGTGAGCCAACAAGGCCGACCTCGTTCAAAGATGGGCAAGGTCAAGCCTTACCTAGAGACAACGAGATTAGCCTTACTAGTGGCTTCCCTTTGGCTGGTTGTCAACTAGCGACTAGTTGGAGGAAAAAAAAAGGAAGGAGAAAAAAAACTTCAAAAAATATTAAAATGTTATTAAAAATTGTCCACATCAACAGCGATAAAGTCACATAGTATGGCCAATATTCCGGTCGGTCAAAATTGGTCAAATGGACTGAATTGACACAACTACAAAAGGTTTAAGATTTTTACTTTTTTATGGGTAGGGAGTAATGTCATTTGTTTAAGGGAAGGGGCGATGGCGAGCATCGGCAGAGATAATAGAGGGATCTTACTTGATGGTGTCACTCAATCGCTGCAACTGTCGTGTCCGTTCCAAGCTGAAGCCGATGTTCTCCTTCAAACCCTAAAACACTTCGTTGGAAGGAATTTTTGGATGTGCAAATTGTTTATTGCCCAAGGGAGTCCAACCGAATTGCAGACTGTGTCGCCAAAGCCCAACGCACAAAGACATTACCTAGTACATGGATAGCCTCACCCTCGCCTATTCTATTGGAGATGCTATGTTCTGAAGTCACTAATTTGTCGTATCAAACTCCTATAACTATGAATTTATAATGAAGTATTTTCTTTATCGACCAAAAAAAAAAAGAGGGTGACGCAATGTCTTTGATAAACGTTCCATTGCGTAGTTTATTTGTAGGGCTTAAAAGGCCGATCATCTGAACAACTTGGGCCCACTTAACATCGCTAGAAATAGAAAGAGAGCATCTTCGCATGCGCCATTAAGGAATTGGAATCTTTCGCAAGCGATTTTATTTTTGGGTCGATACGTCAGCAAAGTAAGCTTTGATTGTCAAGAATCTCACAAATAAAAAATAATAGAAATATGCCGCTTTAAATTTAAATTATACTAATATCTTAACCTCTTTTTATGCCCGTTCGACACATACGCTTGTCGGCATAGTTTTGTCCAAGCTTCCATTAAAAATTTTACGTGAATCCAAAGTGATAGTATTATTAATTTTTTGAAAAAAAAAATTGACATCGATGCGTCGATGTGGCTCCACGCTAACACTGCATCGCAAAAAGATCAAGAGGAAAATGGAGAACAAAAAGGAAAGACAATGATTAAGTAAATACCCTGAACTCATCGTAGCCATAAGAATCTACAGTTGACCACAAAATGAAAACATCTCGTGTTTTAATGTCTTTTCGGGTCATCGCTTCTAACGTGCATCCACGCAGGCGACTGGATGTCTTCGTAGTTTCCTTGCATCTGCGAACGGTATCATTGACAACAGACATCAGATCATGACACTACCCAAACCTTTTTTTGTCCTGTTTCTCTGTCATCAATTCCAATGTGCTTCCTCACTTTTATGATAACACCGTTGACGAGTTGACCAAAACGCTATACAGAGCCATTATAATAATGAGAGCCCGCCTTATGGAAACTCGCTTTCCTTTTGCAGGTTGCGTAGGGATTGGAGCGTTTAACATCACTCCCACCGGTTTGCTCTGTTCTTCTTGTTAAGGTACATGCAAGCAACTCCTTCTGCTCATTGCACACCTCGCCGAACTCCGCTTTCAATCATCTCGATCTCGCGCTGGGATCATCTAATTTCGTCGATCTATTGCAATAAAAAGGTGTTTCTTTTCGAATAAAGTAGAACCTTTTTGAACAATTACTACATTTTTTTTATGAATTGATGCTTGGAACAATGTTTGCAAAGTCACAGCTTACGTTGAACTGCAGACAGTTTTCCTGATGGAGAGCTATAATTGTACACCAAATTGTCCGGGTTCCCTGTACTTCCCTTCTCCGGTGGCAGGGAACGTTCCCACTTCGATAACGTTGAAAGGCAAGGACAAACCATGGTGGGAGTCTCCGAGGTCGGTCAGCATCACCATCACCGTCGGCATAGTCATCGTCGTCGTTGTAGGCGGCGCTGCTCTTTTGAGATCTCATCGTGTTCCTGATGACAATATAGAAAAGGCGGCGAAGTCGGCGGCGGCGGCGGCAAAGTCGGCAGACGCGGCATCGACTGAGTCGTCAGCTGCGAAGTTGACGGCGGCGGCGGCGGCAAAGTC
Organism: Melaleuca alternifolia; assembly: GCA_019926035.1. Lineage (NCBI taxonomy): Eukaryota > Viridiplantae > Streptophyta > Magnoliopsida > Myrtales > Myrtaceae > Melaleuca > Melaleuca alternifolia. Next base: position 17,859 of record JAGKPW010000638.1, on the reverse strand, counting down.
AGCAGAGGTGGCGTTGACGGAGTCGGCGGCTGCGAAGTCGGCGGCAGAGGCGGCAGCAGCGGCGGCAAAGTTGGCAGACGCGGTGTTGACAAAGTCGGTGGCTGCAAAGTTGGCGGCGGCAAAGTCAGCGAACGAGGCGAGGTGGGCAGCGAGGTGCGCGGAGAAGTCGGCGGAGGCGGTGAGGTGGGCGCCGGCGGCGGGGGCATCGAGGTGGGCGGTGACGTTGGCAACGGCGAAGGAGGAGATGGAGTCGATGTCATCAACGTCAACGCCTCCATCGCCGCTGCCGTTGTGGTCATGCTCACAGCCATACTCATGCTCGCCACCCTCGGCATGGTGTCCGTATAGTCCGTGTTCTCATGAGATGACAGAATTATCATATTGGCAAGTATAGTGTACAATGACATGTCGTCTACTCTATTATATATCTTTGAAGATTTGATGCAATAAATAATTTTTGTTGAAGGAAATAATTTTCATGTGCGTGTTCATTTTATTTTATTTATTTATTTTGTAATTCCTACTTAAAATGTTGTAATACACAAAACCTTTGAAAGTTGTGGGACAAATAGACTTGATTTTTTTTCGACTACCATGAAGGATTTTGGCTCAGTTCTGAAGAATTAGTACAAACACCCTTCATAACAGAGTGACAAAAAAGGTTTGAAAAACAGAAACCAAGACGACTTCACATCTCCCACCATGTCTTGGAAAACGACATCGATTATTGTCGCGATCCTGTCGAGAGCGAATTACATTTTTTTGAGAAAAATTGATGGATTATAATGTGGACACGAACAACTCCTCTCGTGAAATAGCACCTACGCTTACTATGGGTCCTCCTAATCTCTACAAATTTGTAATTTTATTTCTCAATTCAACTGCACAATTCAGATTATTTTAGAGTCGTTATTAATTCATTATGGGTCGATTAAAACCTCGAAAAGGACGTGGGGAGTGCGTCTCACTTTTGTGATGAATTGATATATTAGACTTAACTAACAGCAAAATGACACTCTGCGACAAGTTCGAAGACTGGGATGCCAAAAGAATTCTTTGACAAGCGGTCGCCGCTAGTGGAGGCCTTGGTGGAACTTGGCTGAGAGAGTGACAGAGAGTGAGGGAGAACTCATGAGAAAGGGTAAGGGAAGAATGCGAGAAATTACTAAAAAGGTCATAAATATTAGATCAATTTTATTCGAAAATCGCCAAGGTGAAGTGAATAGTGCCACGTAAGATAACTAACACCAATGTGAATATATTGATTTTTTAATATATTTTTTTCTTATTCTTTACTTCCTTTCCTTTGTATCTACCAAGTTAGGTGAGGGTCGACTGGCCCTTGTTTGTGTCCAATAATGGTAGGCAAGCAACCCTCATCATGCGTGGAAGTATAATAATAATAACAATACTAATAATAATAATAACAGAAAAGAAAGCAAGAAATTTTTTATAATAAATATATATATTTATTTATTTATTTTTAAAATTATCAAAATTTTCTACGTCGACGCCGACCGTGTTAGATAGGGCGGCTAGTGTCCATATCAGAAAATCCATCTGCCGGTCGGGGTGGGGATAAGCTTGTGAAGAAGCAAGTTTATCCCGAAAAAAAAAAACCGACCCTATATATAGCGCTAGTACTTCACGTTCTTTCTATTCCATTCCCTCTAAAATTGGCTGGTGGACAATTGGCAAAATGCGAAAAAAAAAAATTTAAAACTCAATTGGCACAATTAAAAACTTTATAATTGAATTGGCACAAATAAAATAGGTTTAGAATTTTTTTTTGGTAATTTCCCAGAGAAGAGTTAGAGCCAAATGTGTTGAGTATGATCCCCTATTTATAGACTAAGAGCCTATTCGGTAGCTAAAATAAAAGTTAGAATATGATAACATTTACCCTATCCTTTGTTTAGTTCCTGTCCAAGATAGGATAAAAATGGATATAAGGAGGGTATAACCTAAATAATTATATCCACTATAAGGGGAATATAACCTGAACAAAATTCTCCCATGGGAAAGGTGGAATAAAGGTAGATACAATTTCTTTTATCCTTGGTATAAGTTATTTTTCTCAAATAACAAACTTCTTAAGTAATGAAACTAAATTAATAATAATAAACTACATATAATTTTTGAATTATAATATTAAAAGAAAATTCAAAATAACTAAAAAATAGTTTTCTTTAGTTATTCCTATCTTTATTTATATATTTGAATTCTTTCTCCTCTATAATATGTATTTTTTGTGTATTCTTAGTCTCTATATTATTACAAATTACGTATAATAGTACAGTTTATTATCTAATAAATTTTTTGTTAAGAAATGATGGAGGGGAATCCATAAAAAAATAAAAATGAAGTAGAAGAACCCAAATTTTAAATAATCAAATTCAAACTTGAAAAGAATCTTTTTAGTTCTCAAAAAATGAGGACAATGAAATTTCTTTAAAAAAAAAAAACTATGCTATCCATCTCCTTCTCCTCTATATCTTTGGTTCATGTTGAAGTTTCATGACTTCTCCGTCGGTTTTAGATCATGTCAAAGTTACAAGAAAACAGCGAGAGAGTTGAAACTTCTTCTTCTTTGTAAAATAGTTTCACATCAAAAGTCCATAAAAGCAATAAGAGAATCAAAACTTCTTTCTCATTCACAACTTTGCTGTACATGTTGAAGTTTCATGGAAGTAGTGAAGTCAAAGTGCTATACTTTTCATAACCATAAAATTGAATGAGCATTTTTTTTCTCTATTACTAGATTTGGGGGTGAATTATAGATATTTTTACAATCTTCACTTATGCATTTTTGGACTATTTACATTGATATGTCATAGATACTAAACAATGTACATTATAGGATATGAAAATATCTAATTTTATTATCATGATTCATCAAATAGTGAATATGATATAGCAAAATCCCCATAATTTATATCCTCTCTTATCTAATTTTGTCCTCACAAAAAACCCATATGATTAGAAGCAATCTAAGTGCTTCCAGTTGGATTAGGATAAGATGAATCTGATCAGGATTTGATGGACGATTAAAATTAAATGCGAGAAAGAGATGGATGGTGGAGACGTCTTTGGATGGCCGGCCATAGGGGGATTAGATGAATGGCCAGGAGGAAATAAGTGGATGACCGTTGGTTAAGATGGATTAGATAAGAAGAGTGGAGATTAGAGGAATTAGGAATCGATGGTGATAATTAAAAGCGATTAAGCGAGCTATATGCAAAAATAAAACAATAAAAAAGTGGAACATGTGCAATGTTCATGTCATGGCCCGCCATATGAGAGCACAAATCAACGCATGCTTGTCCATGAAGTGAGATGAAAGAGGCATGTGATGAAAAGATGAGGTGGGTCCTGAGGGCATGTGGGCATGTGTCGCAATGTCTGGCTTGTCCAATCTAAGATCAATTCTCACATCCTAGGAGTAAGACAAAACACGTTAGAATTAAGACATAATTTTAAAATGTTGGCATTGGGACTGGTTTCCAAGGCTACTGCAAAACTAGCTCCCGTCATCTGTGAATTGAGACCAAGGTCCAAGCAAGCTTGCCATTAGTACCTAAGTTGTCTCTAAGTATCTTTGAGCTCCCACTGGAGTTTACTTGCCTTACCTAAACGAGCTGCCTTTAAGCTCCGAGAGTTCGAAACTTTTATCTAAACTCATCTCCTGTGTGAGTTTGAGCTTGAGCTCAAAGAAAGTTGAAAAACTGATCTCAAACTCATCTCTTACGTTGAAATTAAGCTTAAGCTCCAAAGAAGTAGGAATGTTCAATTATTCGATCTCATCTTTTTTATTGAGCTTAAGCATAAGCTCATTCCACATGCCAAATTCAACCTTCAACTCATCCTTCTTATCGGTCCACATGGGGTTCATCTCTGGTATCCTGCAATATGCTTGATGCAAACGAGTTAGTTCTTGATGCCATTAGAACTTAATGCATATAAATGCAACACATAATGCAACTGCAACAATAGTTTTGTTTAGCGGTCGAGTTCAAACTCTATTTTTCCTGTGAGATAAATGATGAGTTCACAAGGTAAAATTTAGGTGTCATATTTAAGTTTAGCTCTAAGATAGAAGAATGACCTCCATCGTAGAGCTAAATGATAGAGATGACTTTCTATCAGGCAACCTCATTGAATTTTCATGGACATTGGGCATTGTAAGATATCATAAATTGGCATCCAACCAATCAATCAATTACAAAGAAGCATCTTAACATTCCATATGGCGAAATGATAGAGATGACTCTAAGGCTAATTGATAGAGCTAAATCATGGTTCCATTGTCTCTATCATAGAGCTAATTGATAGAGATGGCTTTGAGGCTGTCAATCAACTTCGTTGAACTGTCATGGACATCGGGCATCTTACGATATTTTACGCTAGCATCTAAGTTTCACAGAGCGAAATGATAGAGATGGTTGTTAGCTCTATTGTCTCTATCATGGCATTGGGCATCGTGCAATATCATACACTAGATCCAATCAATCAATGAATTACAAATCAGCATCTTAAAAATTTTATAGCGCGAAATGATGGAGATGACTTTGAGGCCGTTAAGCAACTTCATTGAACTTTCAGGAACATTGGGCATCGTTGGATAGTATACAATGCATCTAACCAATCAATAACAAAGCTGCATCTTAAAGTTTTATCCCTAGTATCACGCTCTATGGTCTCCCACCGGCCAAGCAAAGAGGCCACGTGGACTGAACCCATTTCAAAGCAATCCCAAAAGGTAGAAAAGACATAGGGAGGAATGGCTTGGGTTTAATGGGTTAAAATAATTAGGACTTGTTTGTCAACGTTTTTATCATAGGAAATAATTTTTTAACAGAAACACTTTTATTTCTACTCTCTAAAATAATTTTTTAGTAAAATAAAGCGTTTGGTAACAGTGTTCTTGAAATAGAAAAAATAAAAAAAATGCGTTTGGTACGTTTGACAAATTTTTTATTTTTTTCGTTTTTTCTTCTTGTTCATGGACCACCGGCAGCCGGCAATGGGCAGTGGGCGGCCGAAGGTTGCAAGGGAGAGAGAGAGAAAAAAAAAGTGTTTCTTAACAAAATATTAAAAAACAAGAAATAAGTTTTTCTTGTTTCTTATTTTTGCTTCAAATCTGTTTCTGGGAACACAAAAACATATTTCTTGTTATCATGAACAAAAGTGTAAACAAATAGGTTTCTGTTAATTTTTTATTCCCAAGAATAAAAAAAAACACTCCTATTTTTAAACATTACCAAACAGGTTATTTGCCCAAAACATTCCATTAAAAAGTTTGGAGGTGAGCCTCAAAGACCCTCATCTCAAGCCCTCGGGCACACTAGTATCGACCTAGAATCGTTTCTTCTTCTGTGTAAGAGAGAAAGAAGCACTCGCTCTAAATTCTCTCATTCTTATATGAAGAATAAGGAAACTTACATCAATTCGTCTCTTGCGGACACAAATAACGACGGGTACTGAGCTTCTTCTATTTTTTGGCTATACTTACACTAAACATCGACCGACCTCGGTTGAATCTGAAACTTTAGAAATGATTATCTCTACTTATGATCATTACTTTCTTAATCCCATGCTCTGTTTACTTGTTGGGCAATATTTTGTGTGCTCAACCACCGTACATTCGCTGACATGAATACCACTACTTGTGCCTTCAAGTGCTACAAATGTAATGGGAACGAGATAACCATCCCTTTGCTCTCAAATGCGACTATCACTTAGAACGTTTGAATCCACGATGAAAGTTACTAAGCATCAGGAAGCAACAATCCGAACAAGCATCAGCCACGGACAGGTACTAAGCAACAGGGAAAGACCGCTCACTCACTTCATGAGAATGTCGTAGTACTCAGGATCCAAAGACGAGAACAGAGCATCCAGATCCTTTATCGCCATTATCGCTCTGTGTACCACTATCCAGTTCGCCGACTGCAAAACCACGAATGAACGACTTCAGCACCCCGAATCCTCCCTCCCTCCCTCTCTCTCGAAAAGATCTACCGATACAAGAAGAAAACACCCCAAAAATAAGAACCGCGAACCTTGCACCGGTCGTCCCGCGTATTCGGAGGCGATCCTTCGAGCGCGGTCTTGAGAACCTCCACCGGCTTCGACCTGCACGATGGCAAAGCTAATATCAATCGGCGAATCGCCGGGACGAGCGCCGAGAGGAGAGGGGAGGCATCGAGGGGGCGAGAGCAAGTTTACTGCTTGAGCAAGCTCTCGATCTTGCGAGACTTGTGCTCGATCCTGGTGATGATGGCCTCCGCATTGTCCGCCTCCACGAACTCGTGTGCCGCCGCCATTCCGGCCAGCCGCTCGCCGGAGGAATCAGAGGCGAAAATGGCTCGAACCTCTCTCTCTCTCTCTCTCTCTCTCTCTCTCAACTTCCGGTCCTTCCTTCCTTTTCTCTTGAAGACAATATGACGTCGTGTAAAGATCGCCGTCATTTAGGCACAAGTAGTGCTTAAGGGGTGCCCCGGCCATTTCGACCTGGCCGGCATGAGCCGTCGACGCTAATAGGCCATCAGCAAAGATCGGCCAACGCTCGTAGAGGATACCCTCAACACGCAAGTGCAAGTACAAGTACAAGGACAAGTACCTTACCCCAGGTCAGACAACACCATATAACACCCCGTCTTAAGCTCACATTAACTCTCTTAGTTTTGGACTTGGAGGGCGTTTCATCACTTCTATGACGAGTCTGCAAACGACGTCATCGACAATTGACATCGGATCATGACACTTGCCGACCTTTTTGTCCTGTTTTTCTGTCGTCACTTCCAACGTGCATCCTCCTCACTTTTGAATAACGTCGTTGACGAGTTGACCAAAACACTGTAGAGGCTAGAGGGCCATTATAATGAGAGGCCGCATTTGTTAAAGTCGCATTTCTTTGCAGGTTGCGTAAGGATTGTAGCGTTGAGATCGCTGCCACTGGTTTGCTTAGTTCTTCTTGTTAAGGTACATGCAGGCAACTTCTTCGGCTCATTACACCTCCCCAAATTCCGCTTTCGATCATTTTGATCTCACGCTAGGATCATATAATTTCCTCAATTTATTGCAATAAAAAAGTGTTTCTTTTCGTATAAAGTAGAATCTTTTTGAACTATTACTACATTTTCCATGAATTTGATGCTGGGAACAATGTTTGCAAACTCACAGCTTGCATTGAACTGCAGGCGGTTTTCCTGATGGAGAGCTATAATTGTATACAAAATTGTCCGGGTTCCCTGTACTTTCCTTCTCCGGTGGCAGGGAACGTTCCGATTTCGATATCGTTGAAAGGCAACGACACTCCATGGTGGGAGTCTCCAAGGTCGGTTAGCATCACCATTACCATCAGCATAGTCATTGTCGTCGTTGTAGGCGGCGCTGCCCTTTTGAGATCCCGTCCTGTTCCTAAGGACAAAGAAACAACCCCGCCTTCGGATTCCACCGCAACAACGACGACAAAGGTGACGACGACGGTGACGGCGGTGTTGTTGCTGCTGGAGGCGGCATTGAGTAAGAAGGCAAATTTGCCACTGCCGAAGCCGCTGCCGACGCCGCCACCGACGCCGCCACCATGTTCATGCTCACTGCCACCATGGTCATGCTCGCCGCCACTACCGTGCTCATGCTCGTCGCCACCGTCATGTTGTCCGTATAGTCCGTGTTCTCATGAGATGAGAGAATTATCATGGTCACCGGTATAGCTGAAGGGATTTTTTAGGACTGAAACTCGGATGATGTACGATGATATGTCGTCCAGTCTACTGTATATCTTTGAAGATTCAATGCAATAAATAATTTTTGTGTTGAACGAAATAATTTTTATGTCCACGTTCTCTATATTATTATTATTATTATTATTATTATTATTATTATTATTATTATTATTATTATTTTGTAATTCCTACTTAAAATGTTGTAATACACAGAATCTTTGAAAGTTTTCGGACTAATAGACTTGATTTTTTTTTCGACTGCCCTTGAAGGATTTTGGCTCAGTTCTGAAGAATTATTACAAACACCCTTCATAACAGAGTGACAAAAAGGTAAGAAAAACAGAAACCAAGACGACTTCTCATCTCCCACCATGTCTTGGCAAAACGACATCAATTATTGTCACGATCCTGTCGAGAGCAAATTGAATTTTCTGAGAAAAGCCGATGGATTGTAAAGTCGGTACGAACAATTCCTATCGTGAGATGGCACCTAAACTTATTATGGGCCCTCCTAATCTATATTAATTTATAGTTTTATCTCTCAATTTAACTGCACGGTTCAAGTTATCTTAGAGTCGCAACTAATTCATTATGAATTTATGAAGACCTTGAAAAGGATGTGGGAGTGCATCTGACTTTTCTGACGAGTTTGAAAGTTTGATTATATTAGACTAATCTAACAACAAAATCACACTGTGACAAGTTCGAAGATTTGGATGCCAAAAGACTCCTTTGATTGGTGGTGGCCTGGCCTCTAATGGAGGCCTTGGTGGAACTCGGCCGAGAGAGGATAGAGAGAGTGAGGAAGAACCCTTGAGAGGGCAAGAGAAATTTGTGCGAAATTACTAAAAAAATCTTGTAAATACATTGTACTTGTGTAAATTGTGTTCTAAATATTTTAATTATAATAATTAAGCCCTAAACCTTTTCAAAATTTTTCAATTGAGTCAATCGAATTAATTTTAGTCAAATATCACTAACGCGAATGCGAATAACGCCAATAGGATGACTAACACTTACGGGTAATTTTATTTTTCTTTTTTTTTCATTTTCATCTACCACGTCAGGTTAGGGTCAACCAGCTCTCATCCGTGTCCGACAATGGTGGGCCAGCAGCCCTTGTCTTGCTTGGAAGTTAAGAAAAAATAATAAGAGAAAAGAAAGCAAGAAATTTCTTTATAAAAAATATAGAATCTTTAAAATTATTTTAAGAATTTACATCAATGCCAATTGTACTATATAGGACGAATGGCGTCCATATTAGTAATTTCTCTTTAAAATTGAAATTGGATGGATCGACAATTGGCAAAATGTGAAAAGTCTTAAAACTCAATTGGCACAATTAAAAAATATATAACTGACTTATCATAAATAAAATTATCATAAATCTGAGGATGGACGATTAAAATTAAATTCGAGAAAGAGATGGATGGTGGAGATGTCTTTGAATGGCCGGCCATAGGGGGATTAGATGAAGGGCCAGGAGGAAATAAGTGGATGACCGTTGGATAAGATGAATTTAGACAAGAAGAGTGGAAATTAGAGGGATTAGGAATCGATGGTCATGTCATGGCATGGCCCGCCATATGAGAGCGCAAATCAACGCATGCTTGTCCCTGAAGTGAGATGAAAAAGGCATGTCATGAAAAGATGAGGTGGGTCATGAGGGCATGTGGGCATGTGTCGCAATGTCTGGCTTGTCCAATCTAAGATCAATTCTCACATCCTTGGATTAAGACAAAACACGTTAGAATTAAGACAAAATCCTAAAATGTTGGCATCGGGACTAGTTTCCAAGGCTGCTGCAAAACTAGCTCTCATCATCTGTGAATTGAGACCAAGGTCCAAGCAAGCTTGCAATCAGTACCTAAGTTGTCTCTAAGTATCTTTCCCCACTGAAGTTTACTCGCCTTACCTAACTAAGCTGCCTTTAAGCTCCGAGAGCTCGAAACTTTTATCTAAACTCATCTCCTGCGCGAGTTTGAGCTTGAGCTCAAAGAGAGTTGGAAAACTCATCTCTTACGTTGAAAGTAAGCTTAAGCTCCAAAGAAGTTGTAATGTTCAATTTCGATCTCATCTTTTTTGTTGAGCATAAGCTTAAGCTCATTCCACATGACAAATTCAACCTTCAACTCATACTTCTTATCGGTCCACACGAGGTTCATCTCTGGTATCCTGCAATATGCTTGATGCAAACGAATTAGTTCTTGATGCCATTAGAACTTAAATGCATATAAATGCAACACATAATGCAACTGCAACAATAGTTTTGTTTAGTGGTTGAGTTCAATCTCTACTTTTCTAATGAGATGAACGATGAGTTCACGAGGTAAAATTTAGGTGTCATATTTAAATTTAGCTCTAAAATAGAAGAATGATCTCTATCATAGAGCTAAATGATGGAGATGGCTCATCGAACTTTCATGCATTGGGCATTGCACAATATCATGAATTGGCATCTAACCAATCAATCAATTACAAAGAAGCCTCTTAACATTCTATATAGAGAAATGATAGAAATGACTTGAGGCTAATTGATAGAGTTAAATGTTGGTTCCATTGTCTCTATCATAGAGCTCTATGATAGAGGTAAACGATAGAGATAGCTTTAAGGTTGTCAAGCAACTGCTTTGAATTTTCATGGACACTGGGCATTGTGTGACATCATACACTAGCATCTAATCAATCGATCAATTACAAAGCAGCATCTTAAAATTTCATAGCGCGAAATGATAGAGATGACTTTGAGGCCGTTAAGCAACTTCATTGAACTTTCATGAAAATTGGGCATCGTTGGATAGTACCCAATGCATCTAACCAATCAATAACAAAGCTGCATCTTGAAGTTTTATCCCCAGGATCACGCGCTATGGTTTCCCACCAGCCAAGCAAAGAGGTCACGTGGACTGAACCCATTTCAAAGCAATCCCAAAAGGTAGCAGAGACATAGGGAGGAATGGTTTGGGTTTAATGGGGTGAAATAATTCTTTGCCAAAACATTCCATTAAAAAGTTTGGAGGTGAGCCTCAAAGACCCTCATCTCAATCCCTTGGGCACACTAGTATCGACCTAGAATCGTTTCTTCTTCTGTGTAAGAGAGAAAGAAGCACTCGCTCTAAATTCTCTCATTCTTATATGAAGAATAAGAAAAGTTACATCAATTCGTCTCTGGCGGACACAAATAAAGACGGCCACTGAACTTCTTTTATTCTTTGGCTATACTTACACTGAACATCGACCGACCTCGGTTGAATCTGAAACTTTAGAAACGATCATCTCTGCTTATGATCATTACTTTCTTAATCCCATGCTCTGTTTACTTGTCGGGCAATATTTTATGTGCTCAACCACCGTACATTCGCTGACATGAATACGCGAAACAACGAAGCAAGATGGACATTCTCCGTTCTTAAATTGCGTTAAAGCTTCCCAGGAAGCGGGGGAAAAGCTCAATTTTGCATCATGTCCTTGACTTAAGAGTGTAGCTTCGGACTCACTCAACAGCGCATTAAACAGAAAGTAGTGGAGACGTCATTTGCATCACGGAAGAGAGCCCTCTGGCACGCACTCCAAAGGAATGGAAATCTTCTGTAAAAAAAATTAACGTACGCCAAATTAACTGTGATTATAATTAAAGATTCTTTAATTGTTTAATATGAGATTGTCTCCCACGAGTCAAGTAAACCTGACTTTTAAGGAGAGACTCTACGACTGAAAACTTTATAAATAATGCTCAAATCTCTCTTGTAATTATAATGTACAAATCACCTCAAATAATGAACGTCAAAGAATACGAGAATTGTAAGGAATAATCCTATTAAATTAGTGATACTTAAGGTCATCGAGGAGAAGCACTTGAGTTTTGAATCACTGCTATTTCGCATATTATTACTACGAGGATCTTAAGGTATCGTTTTCGCTTCTTAATCTTTTGCATGCTGTCAAGGAAATTATCCGATTTGGGCACCTACCTTGTCCATAATTTGGTTACCATCTAAGTCTGGACAAGGTTTTCATAAATGGGCGTTAACCATAAACATGCGAGTATCACCTAACTCATGCTAAAGGCCCACAAGGATTTTTTTTTTTTTGGTCGAAAAGCAAAGGCCCACAAGGATCGCTAGCCAGAAGAGCAGCGACGCCCTTTAAATACTTCCGACCATCTTCAATCTCTCTCTCTCTCTCTCTCTCTCTGTCTCTCTCTCTCTTAGATTTTTGTGATAGTTTTTTTAGTTTTTCCATTTACTTCTTATGCGACACTTTAATCGCTTCACTTGTACTAAATAATAAAATAATAATAAGACGTGGTATTTTTGAAAATTAGACAAAATTGTGATGAATGATAAATATATATTATGTCATGTTAATAGATGTTTAAAATTTTTTACGACACAAAAGAAAAATTAGAATAATAACATCATGGTGATCTAATTAATTAGGGCTATTGTTGTAGTATTTTCCCTCTTCAAAAAAGGGCACATGCTTCCGGTTATGCTTACTGGCCTTAGTAGTATTTTCCTTCCATGGAGAAGAACTTGTCAAGAGTGTTTTTTTTTTAAATTCCTCTTTAAATTACTATGTTATCATTAGGTAGCCAATTTGAAATTGCATTAGGGTTTCTTATTTGGGAATGGGCTTTGGAAAAAAAAACACTCGTTCCATGACACAAGTAATACATGTGCGGATTCGATCAGGATCTCATGTCCAAAGCGCCTAGTTACCGTCTTATCATTGAGACACGATCAAATAATTGAGAGATAAAAAAATCGTAAAAATAGGTGCTCCGAGAATTATCATCTTGTTACTTTTATTTTTATATTTGTTGACCAAATGAGTGGAAGGGTTGAGCAAAGAGAAAAGATCTCACTCGAATAAATTGAACTTCTTTGCACAATATCAACACTTATTTTGACCAATGACATGTTTGTCGATATCAATTATGGAGAGTTTCGGCAGAATCTCTTGTGATGCCATCCAGTAATGGATGAGATTAACAATTAACAAGCAATGATAAAATTTTGTGCGGAGAATTACCTAAACAGCCATGAGCTTGTTGCAATTGTGTCAATTTTGTCTTCCTTTTTTTTCTTTTTGGCCAGTTGAGTCCTACACCATTTGCATTTGTGCCAATTTAATCCATCCAACTACTTTTGTCTAGACGCTACTGGCATGGATGACAACCAATACTAACATGGATAATTTTTAATGATATTTTTTTGTAGGGAAAAAGAAAGAATGAAGAAAAATAAAAATTGAAAAATAAAAATAAAATATTATTAAAATTGTCCACATATGTACTGACCGACCATAATTATCCAGATGGAATAGAGTGAAATAAATGATACAGGTGTGAAACTCATTTAGCTTAAAAAAATAAGGGACAATGCCCAGTGTATGAATCTCCCATATAATCATAGGGTTTCTTGACATTTACTCGTCAACATAGTGGAAAGAACTCTGAATTAGGACTCCTATTCCACCATATATCATTATATTATGAGTCCTCAATCCCGAGAAATTAATAAAGATTAATTTCATCAACTTCATCAAATGCATGAACATGTCCAGTGCTTCGGGAAAATTGGGTTCATAAGACAAACTTTGAAATTACTGAATATATATAACTTTTATTGTCAAAATAGGCTTTGTAACAAACAACAACATGCACATCAAAAACTTCACTTATGAAAATGAAATTCAATAGCAGATGTATATTGAAAACTAATGGAATTATGGGAGTGTGGCTTCTTCCTATACATAATTTGTGCACACTTTCCTTCCGTTAAAAGTGACTACTCCATCCAATTTATAAAGTATTAAACGATATGGTTCACATCTAACGTAAATCGAATAAATTAGGAAGAGAAAATGAAATCTCCCTTTCAATTTTTCAGATGGCTAAGCTCACATGGACTTCACCTATTGCCAACCTAAAGAACATTGAAGTTTTAGATGTCCTTCTTGAAGACAAATTATTGATTAGTTCAATTCTCTTCTTTTGTTGTAAAATTGCCAACTCTCGGCTAATTCATGCAATTGGGGCTGAAAAAAAGAATAGCGTGATAAGAAATAGAGCGTGAGTTTTCATTGCATAAAATAATCAAGTTCTCTTCTTTGGGCTTGTTTGTTTCACTTGAAATTCTATGATAAAAGAAAATAATTTCCCTGAAAATCATATTAAAAGACAATGGTTAAATTTCATTTGTCTGTCTGTTTAGAAAAAGTGTTTTTCTTTTTGCTAGAAGAGGAAGCTATTTTCTTCCAATCTAAAGTTTGTTGTTTTCGGTCCATAGAAAATATTTTCCATAAATCAACTAGCTTCCGTCGTCCTATTACTGAAAAATCAAAAAATAATATTCCAAAAATAGCTTTCCTTCAAACAAACGACTCTTCGATGTCATCTGTAGTAGTCACAGATCAGTAAGACTGTGATTAGACAATATGGTCGGATTAATACATTGCCAACTAGCTCCGGGCACTCCCAGCAACGTAAAAAACGAAATGAAGCAATTCATCCCAAAGAGTACGTTTTTGTAACTCTTTCGTTTCGGGAGTTTTGCCCAAATGCCAACATCAAAAGGGAATCTGCCTCTACAACTCACGTTGAAGTCTGCGAACAGTATCATTAACATCAGGTCATGACTCTTTGGTGCTCGATACGAAAGTTCTTAACTCTTTGTCCTATTTTACCATCATCACATCTTACCTGCCTTCTCACTTTAACAACAATAAAAAACGAGAGACTTTACCCCAAAAAAAAAAAAAAAACAAGCGACGACTTGACTGAAACACAGCCATTATAATGACGGGCCACCTAACGAAGATTCGCACTCCTTTGCTGGTTTGTGTAAGAATTCTACCAACTACACCAGTCGCTGGTTTGCTCAGCTCTTCTTGATAAGGTACGTCCAAGCACCTCCTCAACTCTTCGATTTATACTCTGTCCTCAATCATCTCGTTCTCGCAATCAGGTCGCATAATATTCTCGTTCTATGTGAGCAAAGAGTGTTCCTTTTCTAGTAAAGTATCCTCTTTTCGAAGAACTACTTCTTTTCTCGTGTGAATTGATGCTTGGATATATGTCTGTAAACTTATCGGTTGCACTGAACCACCCGCAGGGTTTTCTTGATGCAGAACAATTGTTGCCCACAAAATTGTCCGGGAAGCTTCCCGTGCTGCCCTCCTACATGCATCCCGATTACAGTACCGTCCAACGACAACGACGACAACATTTCATGGTGGAACACTCCGGGATGGGTCGTCGTCAGCATCGTCATCCTCGCCGTCCTAGTCTGCGTTTGCTTTCTCTGCATTTATTGTCGTCCTGAGGACACGGGTCGAAAGAAAGATGGAAACAAAACTACCCCTGGATCTGGGATCTGTACCAAGTCGTAGCCATTCTCCCAAGGATAATAAAGTGGAAGCTTCTACGCATGTTTTTGTGTGAAACTTGAATGATGTAAAATGACAGATCGCCTACTCTAGCGTCCAACGTTGGAGATTTGATGCGATAAATAACTGTGTGGAAAGCAAAAAAAAAAAAATTGTAATGAAGGTTTTATTAAATTTCAGCAGTTCTATGCTTCATCAAGGAATGTATCTTCGTATTATAACCAATTATAACTATTTGTATATTTTCGTAACTCCTTACAAAATTTGTTTCAATACGCAAAATCTTGAGAGGTAGGAAAGAGACATCAATTGTTTCGCGTAAGGCCCTCAGCTTCCATTCTTAAGAGGTGGGAAACCGAAAGAGCAAAAGCGCCGTGGAATGGGATCCTTCTAATTTACTTAAAATTCACTTAAAAAAATAAACTCCAAGTGATAATGTTCATGCAATGAAAATTATAAGAAACTGAAGGGCAACTTCTAAATGGTGGATATTTTGCATTGACATCAAATGAGAAAGAATTTTAAAGTGTTCGAGTATTGATGTGATATATCGGAAACTTCTTATCATTTTAGAGTTTTAGAATCCATTAACGTGTGTAATGCCGGAACAGATTGTAAGAAAATCACCTGTTTGACATGCATTTGATTTATATTTGTTAAATATTAAAAAAAATTATAATCCCTTTAAGACAGTGGAGTTCGTACCACTTTAAGAAGAGATAGATAATGAATGGTGCATTTGTTCCGCAAAACGTTTTTCTCATTTTTTAGTGTTTAATTCGCTTAGGAAAATAAGTTTGCAGAAGATACCTTCCTAGTCAATGAAAAATGTTTACGAAAAATGTTTTCCTATCAAAATCTAAAATATATATTAAAATGATTTTCGCTTTGAAACAACCAAAAACGTTTTCCAAAATATGACTAACTATTGGCACTTGAATCCGAAATTCTGTACTTGAATGCGAAACCCCAATGTTGGGTATCAGATCAGATCCCAGCATCCATGATCATTTAAAAATTATTTTTAAAAAACTTCGAATATTTTAAACAACCAAAAACATTTTGCAAAATATGACTAGATAATGGCACTTGGATTCGAAATTCTATGCTTGAGCACGAAAACCCCAATTTTGGGTCTCAAATCCCAGCATTCATAATCGTTTTAAAAATAGTTTTAGAAAACTTCGAATTTTTTTTTTATTTTTAGTTATTGTTTTCTTTTCTTCTTCTTTTTTATCCTTCTTCCTTAACTGATAGCCAGCTACGGTATCAGCAAGCAAGGCCAAGGGGTGAGCCTCGGTTCTTGCTAGATCGAAAAGGTCGAGGCATTGCCAAGGTCAGTCTCTAGCAACACTCAAGCCTCATCAACTCAACGAGGCGAGGCTTAGCCAAAGGTTCGTGACACCTTGGCCCCATTGATTTGGCAAGCTTCTCTGTGGGTTGTGGCCAGTCGCCAACTATTACCACGACCAACCACCGGCCAAGGAAGAAGGAGAAAAAAGGTAGAAAAACAAGAAAGAAAACAAAATTTAACTTAAAGTAGTTAAAATTAAAAATGATAATTTTTCTCAACATACCAAACAATGAAAAATACTATTGAGTTTTATTCAGGATTCAGATAAATAGCAAAAATTAATTTTTTCTTCTTGAAATATGATTTACTGAAAAATATTTTGCAAAAATGATTCATTTTTCATGAAACAAACAGACCCGAAGAAAGAGTTATATCGTCTTGACACTAATAATTCTACAAGTAGTCCACTATCAACAATAATATCTTTTTTAACTCATCTTTTATTTTGTATGGTACGTAAATAAATTTGAACGATATTATATTATCTTGATTAAGGTCAATAGGGATCATTTCGATCCAACCCGATCCACCTATTTGTTAGGTGATATTTTATATTCACCAAACCAATAAACAAAACAAATAAGCAACATGTACATTAGAATTGTTAAATTTGCCTTAAGCTTATAAGGAAAGAATATGAAAGACTCATTGGCTTCCTGTCCTAGACGTACGTAGAGTATAGCTTCAGGCTCAATTAACAGCGCCCAAGTCCGAAAGCAACGAAGACAACATTTGCTTCATAATGAGATCGGTTTCACATTTAGTCCAAAGGAATAGGAATCTTTTTGTAAGAAATTTTTTCTGATGTAAACTAAACTAATTGAAATTATAATTTAAAGATTCCTAATCGGTTTAATAAAAGACTGTTTTGTGTAAACCGAGTAAAGCCTAGCACTTAATAAGAGGCTCTGCGACTAAAAACTTTATAAATAGTACAAATAAGAAGTGTCAAAGAATATAAAAGTCGTGAGAAGCGGTCTCATTAAACTGGTGATATCTAAGGTCGTAGAAGAGAAGTACATGAATTTTGGATCATTGCTATTGGATTCCAAACCCAATCCTCAAATCCCTTTTTTCTTCATTATTGTATTCTAGATTATTGTTATGATGATCTTAAGATATCGTTTTCACAGTTTTTATCTAGTATGGACATCGTATAAATCTACATAAGATATTCACAATTGGGTGTTAACCAAACCCTTGTAAGCGTCGGCTCACTCTCGTTAAGGGCCCGTGAGGATCGATAGCTGGAACGGCGGTGACGCCCTTTAAATACCCCTGACCATCTTATCTCTCTCTCCTAGAATTCTTTTTTTTTTTTTTTTGTTAGCTCTTTAGTTTTTCCATCTTTTTCTGATGCGGCACTCACATCTTTCCACTTGT
>JAGKPW010000637.1:0-24817 GCA_019926035.1 Melaleuca alternifolia | reverse complement strand
CAATGCGTAACATGACGTGTGCGATCATACCAGCACTAATGCACCGGATCCCATCAGAACTCCGAAGTTAAGCGTGCTTGGGCGAGAGTAGTACTGGGATGGGTGACCTCCTGGGAAGTCCTCGTGTTGCACCCCTCGTTTTCGTTTTCGTTTTTCCATTCTTTTCTTTTTATCCTCACGGATTATTCCGGCCCTGGGGTGTTGGCCTCGAAACGAGCTTTCGAACAGTACTCACGGGCCCCGTGAGTCCATCGGGATCGAAAGTTAGGCACGAGAACGTAGAGACGCGGGAATTCCGTTGACCAAGCAATTTTCATTTTTGTATTCCGTCGTACATAAGTAGTATTCCGTTAATCGAGTCGGGCTCGGGACATTGCGTTAATTGAGTCGCTTAAAAGCCGGAAGTTGAACACTCTAGACTTCCTTCGAGAAGAGAAATTGAGTCGCTTCAAGTAAATTCGCAATGCGTAACATGACGGGTGCGATCTTACCAGCACTAATGCACCGGATCCCATCAGAACTCCGAAGTTAAGCGTGCTTGGGCGAGAGTAGTACTAGGATGGGTGACCTCCTGGGAAGTCCTCGTGTTTCACCCCTCGTTTTCGTTTTCGTTTTTCTATTCTTTTCTTTTTATCCTCACGGATTATTCCGGCCCTGGGGTTTTGGCCTCGAAACGAGCTTTCCGAACAGTACTCACGGGCCCCGTGAGTCCATCGCGATCGAAAGTTAGGCACGAGAACGTAGAGACGAGGGAATTCCGTTTATGAAGCAATTTTCATTTTTGTATTTCGTCGTACATAAGTAGTACTCCGTCAATCGAGTCGGGCTCGGGAAATTGCTTTAATTGAGTCGCTTAAAAGCCGGAAGTGAAACACTCTAGACTTCCTTCGAGAAGAGAATTGATCGTTCAAGTAAATTCGCAAGGGGGGCGTAACATGACGGGTGCGATCATACCAGCACTAATGCACCGGATCCCATCCGAACTCCGAAGTTAAGCGTGCTTGGGCGAGAGTAGTACTAGGATGGGTGACCTCCTGGGAAGTCCTAGTGTTGCACCCCTCGTTTTCGTTTTCGTTTTTCTATTCTTTTCTTTTTATCCTCACGGATTATTCCGGCCCTGGGGTGTTGGCCTCGAAACGAGCTTTCCGAACGGTACTCACGGGCCCCGTGAGTCCATCGGGATCGAAAGTTAGGCACGAGAACGTAGAGACGCGGGAATTCAGTTTACCAAGCAATTTTCATTTTTGTATTCCGTCGTACATAAGTAGTATTCCGTTAATCGAGTCGGGCTCGGGAAATTGCGTTAATTGAGTCGCTTAAAAGCCGGAAGTTGAACACTCTAGACTTCCTTCGAGAAAAGAAATTGAGTCGCTTCAAGTAAATTCGCAATGCGTAACATGATGGGTGCGATCATACCAGCACTAATGCACCGGATCCCATCAGAACTCCAAAGTTAAGCGTATTTGGGCGAGAGTAGTACTAGGATGGGTGACCTCCTGGGAAGTCCTCGTGTTGCACCCCTCGTTTTCGTTTTCGTTTTTCTAGTCTTTTCTTTTTATCCTCACGGATTATTCCGGCCCTGGGGTGTTGGCCTCGAAACGAGCTTTCCGAACAGTACTCACGTGCCCCGTGAGTCCATCGGGATCGAAAGTTAGGCACGAGAATGTACAGACCGGGGAATTCCGTTTACCAAGCACTGTCTTTTGTATTCCGCGTACATAAGTAGTCTCGTTAACGAGTAGGGCCGGGGAAATTGCGTAATTGAGTCGCTTTAAAAGCCGGAAGTTGAACAACTCTAGCTTCCTTCGAGAAGAGAAATTGAGTCGCTTCAAGTAAATTCGCAATGCGTAACATGACGGGTGCGATCATACCAGCACTAAGGCACCGGATCCCATCAGAACTCCGAAGTTAAGCGTGCTTGGGCGAGACTTGTACTAGGATGGGTGACCTCCTGGGAAGTCCTCGTGTTGCACCCCTCGTTTTCGTTTTCGTTTTGCTATTCTTTTCTTTTTATCCTCACGGATTATTCCGGCCCTGGGGTGTTGGCCTCGAAACGAGCTTTCCGAACAGTACTCACGGGCACCGTGAGTCCATCGGGATCGAAAGTTAGGCACGAGAACGTAGAGACGCGGGAATTACGTTTACCAAGCAATTTTCATTTTTGTATTCCGTCGTACATAAGTAGTATTCCGTTAATCGAGTCGGGCTCGGGAAATTGCGTTAATTGAGTCGCTTAAAGGCCGGAAGTTGAACACTCTAGACTTCCTTCGAGAAGAGAAATTGAGTCGCTTCAAGTAAATTTGCAATGCGTAACATGACGGGTGCGATCATACCAGCACTAATGCACCGGATACCATCAGAACTCCGAAGTTAAGCGTGCTTGGGCGAGAGTAGTACTAGGATGGGTGACCTCCTGGGAAGTCCTCGTGTTGCCCCCCTCGTTTTCGCTTTCGTTTTGCATTCTTTGCGTTTTATCCTCCCGGTTATTCCGGCCGGGGTGTTGGCTCGAAACGAGCTTTCCGACAGTACGCACGGGCAACGTGAGTCCATCGGGCTCGAAAGTTAGGCACAGCGAACGTTACAGACGCGGGAATTCCGGTACCAAGCAATTTTCATTTTTTGTATTCCGCGGTAATAAGTCGATTCGTTAACGAGCGGGCCGGGAAATTGGTTAATTGAGTCGCTTTAAAGCCGGCAAGTTGAAACACTTAGACTTCCTTCGAGAAGAGAAATTGGAAGGCGCTTCAAGTAAATTCGCAAGCGTGACATGACGGGTGCGATCATAACAGCACTAATGCACCGGATCCCATCAGAACTCCGAAGTTAAGCGTGCTTGGGCGAGAGTAGGACTAGGATGGGTGACCTCCTGGGAAGTCCTCGTGTTGCACCCCTCGTTTTCGTTTTCGTTTTTCGATTCTTTTCTTTTTATCCTCACGGATTATTCCGGCCCTGGGGTGTTGGCCTCGAAACGAGCTTTCCGAACAGTACTCACGGGCCCCGTGAGTCCATCGGGATCGAAAATTAGGCACGAGAACGTAGAGACGCGGGAATTCCGTTTACCAAGCAATTTTCATTTTTGTCTTTTGTCATACATAAGTAGTATTCCGTCAATCGAGTCGGGCTCGGGAACTTGCGTTATTTGAGTCGTTTAAAAGCCGGAAGTTGAACACTCTAGACTTCCTTCGAGAAGAGAAATTGAGTCGCTTCAAGTAAATTTGCAATGCGTAACTTGACGGGTGCGATCATACCAGCACTAATGCACCGGATCCCATCAGAACTCCGAAGTTAAGCGTGCTTGGGCGAGAGTAGTACTAGGATGGGTGACCTCCTGGGAAGTCCTCGTGTGGCACCCCTCGTTTTCGTTTTCGTTTTTCTATTCTTTTCTTTTTATCCTCACGGTTTATTCCGGCCCTGGGGTGTTGGCCTCGAAACGAGCTTTCCGAACAGTACTCACGGGCCCCGTGAGTCCATCGGGATCGAAAGTTAGGCACGAGAACGTACAGACGCGGGAATTCCGTTTACCAAGCAATTTTCATTTTTGTATTCCGTCGTACATAAGTAGTATTCCGTTATTCGAGTCGGGCTCGGGAAATTGCGTTAATTGAGTCGCTTAAAAGCCGGAAGTTGAACACTCTAGACTTCCTTCAAGAAGAGAAATTGAGTCGCTTAAAGTAAATTCGCAATGCGTAACATGACGGGTGCGATCATACCAGCACTAATGCACCGGATCCCATCAGAACTCCGAAGTTAAGCGTGCTTGGGCGCGAGTAGTACTAGGATGGGTGACCTCCTGGGAAGTCCTAGATGTTGCACCCCGCGTTTTCGTTTTCGTGTTTTCTATTCTTTTCTTTTTATCCTCAAGGATTATTCGGCACTGGGGTGTTGGCCTCGACACGAGCATTTCCGAACAGTACGCAACGGGCCCGTGAAGTCCATCGGGATCGGAAAGTTAGGCACGAGACGTACAGACGCGGGGGAATTCCGGTACCAAGAAGTTTCATTTTTGTATTTCGTCGTACATAAGTAGTATTCCGTCAATCGAGTCGGGCTCGGGAAATTGCGTTAATTGAGTAGCTTAAAAGCAAGAAGTTGAACAATCTAGACTCCCTTTGAGAAGAGACATTGAGTTGCTTCAAGTAAATTTGTGATGCATAACAAGACGGGTGCGATCATACCAGCACTAATGCACCGGATCCCATCAAAACTCCGAAGTTAAGCGTGCTTGGGCGAGAGTAGTACTAGGATGGGTGACCTCCTGGGAAGTCCTCGTGTTGCACCCCTCGTTTTCGTTTTCGGTTTCATTTTTCTATTCTTTTCTTTTTATCCTCACGGATTATTCCGGCCCTGGGGTGTGGGCCTCGAAACGAGCTTTCCGAACAGTACTCACGGGCCCCGTGAGTCCATCGGGATCGAAGGTTAGGCACGAGAACGTAGAGACGCGGGAATTCCGTTTACCAAGCAATTTTCATTTTTGTATTCCGTAGTACATAAGTAGTATTCCGTTAATCGAGTCGGGCTCGGGAAATTGCGTTAATTGAGTCGCTTAAAAGCTGGAAGTTGAACACTCTAGACTTCCTTCGAGAAGAGAAATTGAGTCGCTTCAAGTAAATTTGCAATGCGTAACATGACGGTTGCGATCATACCAGCACTAATGCACCGGATCCCATCAGAACTACGAAGTTAAGCGTGCTTGGGCGAGAGTAGTACTAGGATGGGTGACCTCCTGGGAAGTCCTCGTGTTGCACCCCTCGTTTTCGTTTTCGTTTTTCTATTCTTTTCTTTTTATCCTCACGGATTATTCAGGCCCTGGGGTGTTGGCCTCGAAACGAGCTTTCCGAACAGTACTCACGGGCCCCGTGAGTCCATCGGGATCAAAAGTTAGGCACGAGAACGTAGAGACGCGGGAATTCCGTTTACCAAGCAATTTTCATTTTTGTATTCCGTCGTACATAAGTAGTATTCCGTTAATCGAGTGGGGCTCGGGAAATTGCGTTAATTGAGTCGCTTAAAAGCCGGAAGTTGAACACTCTAGACTTCCTTCGAGAAGAGAAATTGAGTCGCTTCAAGTAAATTCGGAATGCGTAACATGACGGGTGCGATCATACCAGCACTAATGCACCGGATCCCATCAGAACTCCGAAGTTAAGCGTGCTTGGGCGAGAGTAGTACTAGGATGGGTGACCTCCTGGGAGTCTAGTGTGCACCCCTCGTTTTCGTTTTCGTTTTTCTATTCTTTTCGTTTTATCCTCACGGATTATTCCGGCCCTGGGGTGTTGGCCTCGAAACGAGCTTTCCGAACAGTACTCACGGGCCACGTGAGTCCATCGGGATCGAAAGTTAGGCACGAGAACGTAGAGACGCGGGAATTCCGTTTACCAAGCAATTTTCAATTTTGTATTCCGTCGTACATAAGTAGTATTCCGTTAATCGAGTCGGGCTCGGGAAATTGCGTTAATTGACTCGCTTAAAAGCCGGAAGTTGAACACTCTAGACTTCCTTCGAGAAGAGAAATTGAGTCGCTTCAAGTAAATTCGCAATGCGTAACATGACGGTTGCGATCATACCAGCACTAATGCACCGGATCCCATCAGAACTCCGAAGTTAAGCGTGCTTGGGCGAGAGTAGTACTAGGATGGGTGACCTCCTGGGAAGTACTCGTGTTGCACCCCTCGTTTTCGTTTTCGTTTTTCTATTCTTTTCTTTTTATCCTCACGGATTATTCCGGCCCTGGGGTGTTGGCCTCGAAACGAGCTTTCCGAACAGTACTCACGGGGCCCGTGAGTCCATCGGGATCGAAAGTTAGGCACGAGAACGTAGAGGCGCGGGAATTCCGTTTACCAAGCAATTTTCATTTTTGTATTCCGTCGTACATAAGTAGTATTCCGTTAATCGGGTCGGGCTCGGGAAATTGCGTTAATTGAGTCGCTTAAAAGCCGGAAGTTGAACACTCTAGACTTCCTTCGAGAAGAGAAATTGAGTCGCGTCAAGTAAATTTGCAATGCGTAACATGACGGGTGCGATCATACCAGCACTAATGCACCGGATCCCATTAGAACTCCGAAGTTAAGCGTGCTTGGGCGAGACTTGTACTAGGATGGGTGACCTCCTGGGAAGTCCTCGTGTTGCACCCCTCGTTTTCGTTTTAGTTTTTCTATTCTTTTCTTTTTATCCTCACGGATTATTCCGGCCCTGGGGTGTTGGCTTCGAAACGAGCTTTCCGAACAGTACTCACGGGCCCCGTGAGTCCATCGGGATCGAAAGTTAGGCACGAGAACGTAGAGACGCGGGAATTCCGTTTAACAAGCAATTTTCATTTTTGTATTCCGTCGTACATAAGTAGTATTCCGTTAATCGAGTCGGGCTGGGGAAATTGCGTTAATTGAGTCGCTTAAAAGCCGGAAGTTGAACACTCTAGACTTCCTTCGAGAAGAGAAATTGAGTCGCTTCAAGTAAATTTGCAATGCGTCACATGACGGGTGCGATCATTACCAGCACTAAGCACCGGAATCCCATCAGGAACTCCGAAGTTAGCGTGGCTTGGACGGAGAGTTAAGTTTACTAGGATGGGTGACCTCCTGGGAAGTCCGCGTGTTGCACCCCTCGTTTTCGTTTTCGTTTTTCTATTCTTTTCTTTTTATCCTCACGGATTATTCCGGACCTGGGGTGTTGGCCTCGAAACGAGCTTTCCGAACAGTACTCACGGGCCCCGTGAGTCCATCGGGATCGAAAGTTAGGCACGACAACGTAGAGACGCGGGAATTCTGTTTACCAAGCAATTTTCATTTTTGTATTCCGTCGTACATAAGTAGTATTCCGTTAATCGAGTCGGGCTCGGGAAAATGCGTTAATTGAGTCGCTTAAAAGCCGGAAGTTGAACACTCTAGACTTCCTTCGAGAAGAGAAATTGAGTCGCTTCAAGTAAATTCGCAGTGCGTAACATGACGGGTGCGATCATACCAGCACTATCACCGGATCCCACCAGACTCCGAAGTTAAGCCGTGCTTGGGCGAGAGTAGTACTAGGATGGGTGACCTCCTGGGAAGTCTCGGTGCCACCCTTTTTAGTTTTCGTTTTTTCTATTCTTTGCTTTTTATCCTCACGGATTAGTCCGGCCCGGGGTGTTGGCCTCGAAACGAGCTTTCCGAACAGTACTCACGGGCCCCGTGAGTCCATTGGGATCGAAAGTTAGGCACGAGAACGGAGAGACGCGGGAATTCCGTTTACCAAGCAATTTTCATTTTTGTATTCCGTCGTACATAAGTAGTATTCCGTTAATCGAGTCGGGCTCGGGAAATTGCGTTAATTGAGTCGCTTAAAAGCAGGAAGTTGAACACTCTAGACTTCCTTCGAGAAGAGAAATTGAGTCGTTTCAAGTAAATTTGCAATGCATAACATGACGGGTGCGATCAAACCAGCACTAATGCACCGGATCCCATTAGAACTCCGAAGTTGAGCGTGCTTGGGCGAGAGTAGTACTAGGATGGGTGACCTCCTGGGAAGTCCTCGTGTTGCACCCCTCGTTTTTGTTTTCGTTTTTCTATTCTTTTCTTTTTATCCTCACGGATTATTCCGGCCCTGGGGTGTTGGCCTCGAAACGAGCTTTCCGAACAGTACTCACGGGCCCCGTGAGTCCATGGGGATCGAAAGTTAGGCACGAGAACGTAGAGACGCGGGAATTCCGTTTACCAAGCAATTTTCATTTTTGTATTCCGTCGTACATAAGTAGTATTCCGTTAAGCGAGTCGGGCTCGGGAAATTGCGTTAATTGAGTCGCTTAAAAGCCGGAAGTTGAACACTCTAGACTTCCTTCGAGAAGAGAAATTGAGTCGCTTCAAGTAAATTTGCAATGCGTAACATGACGGGTGGGATCATACCAGCACTAATGCACCGGATCCCATCAGAACTCCGAAGTTAAGCGTGCTTGGGCGAGAGTAGTACTAGGATGGGTGACATCCTGGGAAGTCCTCGTGTTGCACCCCTCGTTTTCGTTTTCGTTTTTCTATTCTTTTCTTTTTATCCTCACGGACTATTCCGGCCCTGGGGTGTTGGCCTCGAAACGAGCTTTCCGAACAGTACTCACGGGCCCCGTGAGTCCATCGTGATCGAAAGTTAGGCACGAGAACGTAGAGACGCGGGAATTCCGTTTACCAGGCAATTTTCATTTTTGTATTCCGTCGTACATAAGTAGTATTCCGTTAATCGAGTCGGGCTCGGGAAATTGCGTTATTTGAGTCGCTTAAAAGCCGGAAGTTGAACACTCTAGACTTCCTTCGAGAAGAGAAATTGAGTCGCTTCAAGTAAATTTGCAATGCGTAACATGACGGGTGAGATCATACCAGCACTAATGCACCGGATCCCATCAGAACTCCGAAGTTAAGCGTGCTTGGGCGAGAGTAGTACTAGGATGAGTGACCTCCTGGGAAGTCCTCGTGTTGCACCCCTCGTTTTCGTTTTCGTTTTTCTATTCTTTTCTTTTTATCCTCACGGATTATTCCGGCCCTGGGGGGTTGGCCTCGAAACGAGCTTTCCGAACAGTACTCACGGGCCCCGTGAGTCCATCGGGATCGAAAGTTAGGCACGAGAACGTAGAGACGCGGGAATTCCGTTTACCAAGCAATTTTTATTTTTGTATTCCGTCGTACATAAGTAGTATTCCGTTAATCGAGTCGGGCTCGGGAAATTGCGTGAATTGAGTCGCTTAAAAGCCGGAAGTTGAACACTCTAGACTTCCTTCGAGAAGAGAAAATGAGTCGCTTCAAGTAAATTTGCAATGCGTAACATGACGGGTGCGATCATACCAGCACTAATGCACCGGATCCCATCAGAGCTCCGAAGTTAAGCGTGCTTGGGCGAGAGTAGTACTAGGATGGGTGACCTCCTGGGAAGTCCTCGGTTGCACCCCTCGTTTTCGTTTTCGTTTTTCTATTCTTTTCTTTTTATCCTCACGGATTATTCCGGCCCTGGGGTGTTGGCCTCGAAAAGAGCTTTCCGAACAGTACTCACGGGCCCCGTGAGTCCATCGGGATCGAAAGTTAGGCACGAGAACGTAGAGACGCGGGAATTCCGTTTACCAAGCAATTTTAATTTTTGTATTCCGTCGTACATAAGTAGTATTCCGTTAATCGAGTCGGGCTCGGGAAATTGCGTAAATTGAGTCGCTTAAAAGCCGGAAGTTGAACACTCTAGACTTCCTTCGAGAAGAGAAATTGAGTCGCTTCAAGAAAATTTGCAATGCGTAACATGACGGGTGCGATCATACCAGCACTAATGCACCGGATCCCCTCAGAACTCCGAAGTTAAGCGTGCTTGGGCGAGAGTAGTACTAGGATGGGTGACCTCCTGGGAGGCCTCGTGTTGCACCCCGCGGTTGTTTTCGTTTTTTCTACATTCTTTATTTTATCCTCACGGAGTATTAAGGCCCTGGGGTGTGGCCTCGAAACGAGCTTTCCGAACAGTACTCACGGGCCCCGTGAGTCCATCGGGATCGAAAGTTAGGCACAAGAACGTAGAGACGCGGGAATTCCGTTTACCAAGCAATTTTCATTTTTGTATTCCGTCGTACATAAGTAGTATTCCGTTAATCGAGTCGGGGTCGGGAAATTGCGTTAATTGAGTCGCTTAAAAGCCGGAAGTTGAACACTCTAGACTTCCTTCGAGGAGAGAAATTGAGTCGCTTCAAGTAAATTTGCAATGCGTGACATGACGGGTGCGATCATACCAGCACTAATGCACCGGATCCCATCAGAACTCCGAAGTTAAGCGTGCTTGGGCGAGAGTAGTACTAGGATGGGTGACTTCCTGGGAAGTCCTCGTGTTGCACCCCTCGTTTTCGTTTTCGTTTTTCTATTCTTTTCTTTTTATCCTCACGGATTATTCCGGCCCTGGGGTGTTGGACTCGAAACGAGCTTTCCGAACAGTACTCACGGGCCCCGTGAGCCCATCGGGATCGAAAGTTAGGCACGAGAACGTAGAGACGCGGGAATTCCGTTTACCAAGCAATTTTCATTTTGGTATTCCGTCGTACATAAGTAGTATTCCGTTAATCGAGTCGGGCTCGGGAAATTGCGTTAATTGAGTCGCTTAAAAGCCGGAAGTTGAACACTCTAGACTTCCTTCGAGAAGAGAAATTGGGTCGCTTCAAGTAAATTTGCAATGCGTAACATGACGGGTGCGATCATACCAGCACTAATGCACCGGATCCCATCAGAACTCCGAAGTTTAGCGTGCTTGGGCGAGAGTAGTACTAGGATGGGTGACCTCCTGGGAAGTCCTCGTGTTGCACCCCTCGTTTTCGTTTTTCGTTTTTCTTTTCTTTTTATCCTCACGGATTATTCCGGCCCTGGGGTGTTGGCCTCAAAACGAGCTTTCCGAACAGTACTCACGGGCCCCGTGAGTCCATCGGGATCGAAAGTTAGGCACGAGAACGTAGAGACGCGGGAATTCCGTTTACCAAGCAATTTTCATCTTTGTATTCCGTCGTACATAAGTAGTATTCGTTAATCGAGTCGGGGCTCGAAAAATTGCGGGTTAATTGAGTCCGCTTAAAAGCCGGAAGTTGAACACTCTAGACTTCCTTCAGAGAAGAGAAATTGAGCGCTTCAAGTAAATTCCGCAATGCGACATACGGGTGCGATCCTTTACCGCATAATGCACGGATCCAATCAGAACTCGAAGTTACACAGCGTGCTTGGGAGGGAGAGTAGGAGTAAAGTACTAGGATGGGTGACCAGTCCTGGGAAGTCTCGTGTTTGCACCCATCGTTTTCGTTTTGTTGTTCATCCTTTCTGTTATCCTCAGGATTATTCCGGCACGGGGGTGTTGGCCGCAAACGAGCTTTCCGACAGTGACTCACGCGCCCCCAGTGGTCCATCGGGATCGAAAGTTAAGCACGAGAACGTAGGAGCGGGAATTCCGTTTACCAAGCAATTTTCATTTTTGTATCCGTTCGTACTAAGTAGTTTCCGGTAATAGAGTCGGGCCTCGCGGAAATTGCGAATTGAGTCGCGTAAAAGCGGGACGTTTGAACCTCTGACTCCTTAGAGAAGAGCAATTGAGTCGCTTGCACGTAAATCGCAATGCGTACACATGACGGGTGCGATCATACCAGCACTAATGCACCGGATCCCATCAGAACTCCGAAGTTAAGCGTGCTTGGGCGAGAGTAGTCCTAGGATGGGTGACCTCCTGGGAAGTCCTCGTGTTGCACCCCTCGTTTTCGTTTTCGTTTTTCTATTCTTTTCTTTTTATCCTCACGGATTATTCCGGCCCTGGGGTGTTGGCCTCGAAACGAGCTTTTCGAACAGTACTCACGGGCCCCGTGAGTCCATCGGGATCGAAAGTTAGGCACGAGAACGTAGAGACGCGGGAATTCCGTTTACCAAGCAATTTTCCTTTTTGTATTCCGTCGTACATAAGTAGTATTCCGTTAATCGAGTCGGGCTCGGGAAATTGCGTTAATTGAGTCGCATAAAAGCCGGAAGTTGAACACTCTAGACTTCCTTCGAGAAGAGAAATTGAGTCGCTTCAAGAAAATTCGCAATGCGTAACATGACGAGTGCGATCATACCAGCACTAATGCACCGGATCCCATCAGAACTCCGAAGTTAAGCGTGCTTGGGCGAGAGTAGTACTAGGATGGGTGACCTCCTGGGAAGTCCTCGTGTTGCACCCATCGTTTTCGTTTTCGTTTTTCTATTCTTTTCTTTTTATCCTCACGGAGTATTCCGGCCCTGGGGTGTTGGCCTCGAAACGAGCTTTCCGAACAGTACTCACGGGCCCCGTGAGTCTATCGGGATCGAAAGTTAGGCACGAGAACGTAGAGACGCGGGAATTCCGTTTACCAAGCAATTTTCATTTTTGTATTACGTCGTACATAAGTAGTATTCCGTTAATCGAGTCGGGCTCGGGAAATTGCGTTAAATGAGTCGCTTAAAAGCCGGAAGTTGAACACTCTAGACTTCCTTCGAGAAGAGAAATTGAGTCGCTTCAAGTAAATTCGCAATGCGTAACAGGACGGGTGCGATCATACCAGCACTAATGCACCGGATCCCATCAGAACTCCGAAGTTAAGCGTGCTTGGGCGAGAGTAGTACTAGGATGGGTGACCTCCTGGGAAGTCCTCGTGTTGCACCCCTAGTTTTCGTTTTCGTTTTTCTATTCTTTTCTTTTTATCCTCACGGATTATTACGGCCCTGGGGTGTTGGCCTCGAAACGAGCTTTCCGAACAGTACTCACGGGCCCCGTGAGTCCATCGGGATCGAAAGTTAGGCACGAAAACGTAGAGACGCGGGAATTCCGTTTACCAAGCAATTTTCATTTTTGTATTTCGTCGTACATAAGTAGTATTCCATTAATCGAGTCGGGCACGGGAAATTGCGTTAATTGAGTCACTTAAAAGCCGGAAGTTAAACACTCTAGACTTCCTTCGAGAAGAGAAATTGAGTCGCTTCAAGTAAATTCGCAATGCGTAACATGACGGGTGCGATCATACCAGCACTAATGCACCGGATCCCATCAGAACTCCGTAGTTAAGCGTGCTTGGGCGAGAGTAGTACTAGGATGGGTGACCTCCTGGGAAGTCCTCGTGTTGAACCCTTCGTTTTCGTTTTCGTTTTTCTATTCTTTTCTTTTTATCCTCACGGATTATTCCGGCCCTGGGTGTTGGCCTCGAAACGAGCTTTCCGAACAGTACTCACGGGCCCCGTGAGTCCATCGGGATCGAAAGTTAGCCACGAGAACGTAGAGACGCGGGAATTCCGTTTACCAAGCAATTTTCATTTTTGTATTCCGTCGTACATAAGTAGTATTCCGTTAATCGAGTCGGGCTCGGGAAATTGCGTTAATTGGGTCGCTTAAAAGCCGGAAGTTGAACACTCTAGACTTCCTTCGAGAAGAGAAATTGAGTCGCTTCAAGTAAATTCGCAATGCGTAACATGAAGGGTGCGATCATACCAGCACTAATGCACCGGATCCCATCAGAACTCCGAAGTTAAGCGTGCTTGGGCGAGAGTAGTACTAGGATGGGTGACCTCCTGGGAAGTCATCGTGTTGCACCCCTCGTTTTCGTTTTCGTTTTTCTATTCTTTTCTTTTTATTCTCACGGATTATTCCGGCCCTGGGGTGTTGGCCTCGAAACGAGCTTTCCGAACAGTAATCACGGGCCCCGTGAGTCCATCGGGATCGAAAGTTAGGCACGAGAACGTAGAGACGCGGGAATTCCGTTTACCAAGCAATTTTCATTTTTGTATTTCGTCGTAAATAAGTAGTATTCCGTTGATCGAGTCGGGCTCGGGAAATTGCGTTAATTGAGTCGCTTAAAAGCCGGAAGTTGAACACTCTAGACTTCATTCGAGAAGAGAAATTGAGTCGCTTCAAGTAAATTTGCAATGCATAACATTACGGGTGCGATCATACCAGCACTAATGCACCGGATCCCATCAGGACTCCGAAGTTAAGCGTGCTTGGGCGAGAGTAGTACTAGGATGGGTGACCTCCTGGGAGGTCCTCGTGTTGCACCCCTCGTTTTCGTTTTCGTTTTTCTATTCTTTTCTTTTTATCCTCACGGATTATTCCGGCCCTGGGGAGTTGGCCTCGAAACGAGCTTTCCGAACAGTACTCACGGGCCCCGTGAGTCCATCGGGATCGAGAGTTAGGCACGAGAACGTAGAGACGCGGGAATTCCGTTTGCCAAGCAATTTTCATTTTTGTATTCCGTCGTACATAAGTAGTATTCCGTTAATCGAGTCGGGCTAGGGAAATTGCGTTAATTGAGTCGCTTAAAAGCCGGAAGTTGAACACTCTAGACTTCCTTCGAGAAGAGAAATTGAGTCGCTTCAAGTAAATTTGCAGTGCGTAACATGACGGGTGCGATCATACCAGCACTAATGCACCGGATCCCATCAGAACTCCGAAGTTAAGCGTGCTTGGGCGAGAGTAGTACTAGGATGGGTGACCTTCTGGGAAGTCCTCGTGTTGCACCCCTCGTTTTCGTTTTCGTTTTTCTATTCCTTTCTTTTTATCCTCACGGATTATTCCGGCCCTGGGGTGTTGGCCTCGAAACGAGCTTTCCGAACAGTACTCACGGGGCCCGTGAGTCCATCGGGATCGAAAGTTAGGCACGAGAACGTAGAGACGCGGGAATTCCGGTTACCAAGCAATTTTCATTTTTGTATTCCGTCGTACATAAGTAGTATTCCGTTAATCGAGTCGGGCTCGGGAAATTGCGTTAATTGAGTCGCTTAAACGCCGGAAGTTGAACACTCTAGACTTCCTTCGAGAAGAGAAATTGAGCCGCTTCAAGTAAATTTGCAATGCGTAACATGACGGGTGCGATCATACCAGCACTAATGCACCGGATCCAATCAGAACTCCGAAGTTAAGCGTGCTTGGGCGAGAGTAGTACTAGGATGGGGTGACCTCCTGGGAAGTCTTCGTGTCGCACCCCTCGTTTTCGTTTTCGTTTTTCTATTCTTTTCTTTTTATCCTCACGGATTATTCCGGCCCTGGGGTGTTGGCCTCGAAACGAGCTTTCCGAACAGTACTCACGGGCCCGTGAGTCCATCGGGATCGAAAGTTAGGCACGAGAACGTAGAGACGCGGGAATTCCGTTTACCAAGCAATTTTCATTTTTGTATTCCGTCGTACATAAGTAGTATCCCGTTAATCGAGTCGGGCTCGGGAAATTGCGTTAATTGAGTCGCTTAAAAGCCGGAGTTGAACACTCTAGACTTCCTTCGAGAAGAGAAATTGAGTCGCTTCAAGTAAATTTGCGATGCATAACATGACGGGTACGGTCATACCAGCACTAATGCACCGGATCCCATCAGAACTCCGAAGTTAAGCGTGCTTGGGCGAGAGTAGTACTAGTACTAGGATGGGTGACCTCCTGGGAAATCCTCGTGT
The DNA here is from genome assembly GCA_019926035.1 of Melaleuca alternifolia. Lineage (NCBI taxonomy): Eukaryota > Viridiplantae > Streptophyta > Magnoliopsida > Myrtales > Myrtaceae > Melaleuca > Melaleuca alternifolia. The sequence continues at coordinate 9,916 of JAGKPW010000637.1, read as the reverse complement.
TGCACCCCTCGTTTTCGTTTTCGTTTTTCTATTCATTTCTTTTTATCCTCACGGATTATTCCGGCCCTGGGGTGTTGGCCTCGAAACGAGCTTTCCGAACAGTACTCACGGGCCCGGTGAGTCCATCGGGATCGAAAGTTAGGCACGAGAACGTAGAGACGCGGGAATTCCTTTTACCAAGCAATTTTCATTTTTGTATTCCGTCGTACATAAGTAGTATTCCGTTAATCGAGTCGGGCTCGGGGAATTGCATTAATTGAGTCGCTTAAAAGCCGGAAGTTGAACACTCTAGACTTCCTTCGAGAAGAGAAATTGAGTCGCTTCAAGTAAATTCGCATTGCGTAACATGACGGGTGCGATCATACCAGCACTAATGCACCGGATCCCATCAGAACTCCGAAGTTAAGGGTGCTTGGGCGAGAGTAGTACTAGTACTAGGATGGGTGACCTCCTGGGAAGTCCTCGTGTTGCACCCCTCGTTTTCGTTTTCGTTTTTCTATTCTTTTCTTTTTATCATCACGGATTATTCCGGCCCTGGGGTGTTGGCCTCGAAAACTAGGGGGGGGGGCGACGGGGCTTTGCAACGAACAGTACTCACGGGCCCCGTGAGTCCATCGGGATCGAAAGTTAGGCACGAGAACGTATAGACGCGGGAATTCCGTTTACCAAGCAATTTTCATTTTTGTATTCCGTCGTACATAAGTAGTATTCCGTTAATCGAGTCGGGCTCGGGAAATTGAGTTAATTGAGTCGCTTAAAAGCCGGAAGTTGAACACTCTAGACTTCTTTCGAGAAGAGAAATTGAGTCGTTTTAACTAAATTTGCGATGCATAAAATGACGGGTGCGATCATACCAGCACTAATGCACCGGATCCCATCAGAACTCCGAAGTTAAGCGTGCTTGGGCGAGAGTAGTATTAGGATGGGTGACCTCCTGGGAAGTCCTCGTGTTGCACCCCTCGTTTTCGTTTTCGTTTTTCTATTTTTTTCTTTTTATCCTCACGGATTATTCCGGCCCTGGGGTGTTGGCCTCGAAACGAGCTTTCCGAACAGTACTCACGGGCCCCGTGAGCCCATCGGGATCGAAAGTTAGGCACGAGAACGTAGAGACGCGGGAATTCCGTTTACCAAGCAATTTTCATTTTTGTATTCCGTCGTACATAAGTAGTATTCCGTTAATCGAGGCGGGCTCGGGAAATTGCGTTAATTGAGTCGCTTAAAAGCCGGAAGTTGAACACTCTAGACTTCCTTCGAGAAGAGAAATTGAGTCGCTTCAATTAAATTTGCAATGCGTAACATGACGGGTGCGATCATACCAGCACTAATGCACCGGATCCCATCAGAAATCCGAAGTTAAGCGTGCTTGGGCGAGAGTAGTACTAGGATGGGTGACCTCCTGGGAAGTCCTCGTGTTGCACCCCTCGTTTCCGTTTTCGTTTTTCTATTCTTTTCTTTTTATCCTCACGGATTATTCCGGCCCTGGGGTGTTGGCCCCGAAACGAGCTTTCCGAACAGTACTCACGGGCCCCGTGAGTCCATCGGGATCGAAAGTTAGGCACGAGAACGTAGAGACGCGGCGGGAATCGACATCAGCAATTTTCATTTTTGTATTTTGTCGTACATAAGTAGTATTCCGTCAATTGCGTCGGGCTCGGGAAAGTGCGTTAATTGAGTCGCTTAAAAGCCGGAAGTTGAACACTCTAGGCTTCCTTCGAGAAGAGAAATTGAGTCGCTTCAAGTAAATTTGCAATGCATGACATGACGGGTGCGATCATACCAGCACTAATGCACCGGATCCCATCAGAACTCCGAAGTTAAGGGTGCTTGGGCGAGAGTAGTACTAGTACTAGGATGGGTGACCTCCTGGGAAGTCCTCGTGTTGCACCCCTCGTTTTCGTTTCGTTTTTCTATTCTTTTCTTTTTATCCTCACGGATTATTCCGGCCCTGGGTGTTGGCCTCGAAACGAGCTTTCCGAACAATACTCACGGGCCCCGTGAGTCCATCGGGATCGAAAGTTAGGCACGAGAACGTAGAGACGCGGGAATTCCGTTTACCAAGCAATTTTCATTTTTGTATCCCGTCGTACATAAGTAGTATTCCGTTAATCGAGTCGGGCTCGGGAAATTGCGTTAATTGAGTCGCTTAAAAGCCGGAAGTTGAACACTCTAGACTTCCTTCGAGAAGAGAAATTGCGTCGCTTCAAGTAAATTTGCAATGCGTAACATGACGGGTGCGATCATACCAGCACTAATGCACCGGATCCCATCAGACCTCCGAAGTTAAGCGTGCTTGGGCGAGAGTAGTACTAGGATGGGTGACCTCCTGGGAAGTCCTCGTGTTGCACCCTTCGTTTTCGTTTTCGTTTTCGTTTTTCTATTATTTTCTTTTTATCCTCACGGATTATTCCGGCCCTGGGGTGTTGGCCTCGAAACGAGTTTTCCGAACAGTACTCACGGGCCCCGTGAGTCCATCGGGATCGAAAGTGAGGCACGAGAACGTAGAGACGCGGGAATTCCGTTTACCAAGCAATTTTCATTTTTGTATTCCGTCGTACATAAGTAGTATTCCGTTAATCGAGTGGGGCTCGGGAAATTGCGTTAATTGAGTCGCTTAAAGCGAAGTGGAAGGGGAACACTCTAGAAACTTCATTCGAGAAGAGACATGAGTCGCTTCAAGTAAATTTGCAATGCGTAAACATGACGGGTGCCGATAATACCAGCACTTAAGGAAACGGATCCCAGCAGAACCCGAAAGTCGCGTGCTTGGGCGAGAGTAGTACTAGGATGGGTGACCTCCTGGAAAGTCCTCGTGTTGCACCCCTCGTTTTCGTTTTCGTTTTTCTATTCTTTTCTTTTTATCCTCAAGGATTATTCCGGCCCTGGGGTGTTGGCCTCGAAACGAGCTTTCCGAACAGTACTCACGGGCCCCGTGAGTCCATCGGGAGCGAAAGTTAGGCACGAGAACGTAGAGACGCGGGAATTCCGTTTACCAAGCAATTTTCATTTTTGTATTCCGTCGTACATAAGTAGTATTCCGTTAATCGAGTCTGGCTCGGGAAATTGCGTTAATTGAGTCGCTTAAAAGCCGGAAGTAACACTCTAGACTTCCTTCGAGGAGAGAAATTGAGTCGCTTCAAGTAAATTTGCAATGCGTAACATGACGGGTGCGATCATACCAGCACTAATGCACCGGATCCCATCAGAACTCCGAAGTTAAGCGTGCTTGGGCGAGAGTAGTACTAGTACTAGGATGGGTGAACTCCTGGGAAGTCCTCGTGTTGCACCCCTCGTTTTCGTTTTCGTTTTTCTATTCTTTTCTTTTTATCCTCACGGATTATTCCGGCCCTGGGGTGTTGGCCTCGAAACGAGCTTTCGGAACAGTACTCACGGGCCCCGTGAGTCCATCGGGATCGAAAGTTAGGCACGAGAACGTAGAGACGCGGGAATTCCGTTTACCAAGCAATTTTCATTTTGGTATTCCGTCGTACATAAGTAGTATTCCGTTAATCGAGTCGGGCTCGGGAAATTGCGTTAATTGAGTCGCTTAACAGCCGGAAGTTGAACACTCTAGACTTCCTTCGAGAAGAGAAATTGAGTCGCTTCAAGTAAATTCGCAATGCGTAACATGACGGTTGCGATCATACCAGCACTAATGCACCGGATCCCATCAGAACTCCGAAGTTAAGCGTGCTTGGGCGAGAGTAGTACTAGGATGGGTGACCTCCTGGGAAGTTCTCGTGTTGCACCCCTCGTTTTCGTTTTCGTTTTTCTATTCTTTTCTTTGTATCCTCACGGATTATTCCGGCCCTGGGGTGTTGGCCTCGACCGGCTTTCCGAACAGTACTCACGGGCCGTGAGATCCATCGGGCTGAAAAGCTTAGGACGAGAACGTCGAGACGGGGAGAATTCCGTTTACCAAGCAATTTTCATTTTGTAGTCCGTAGTACATCAAACGTAGTATTGTAAGCGAGTCGGGATGGAAATGCTGTTAAGTGAGGCGCTTAAAAAGCCGGAAGTTGAACATCTAGACTTTCCGTCGAGAAAGAGAAATGGAGTCGATAAGGTAAATTTGCAAGCGTAACATTGACGGGGGCGATCATACCAGCAAACTAATGCACCGGATCCCATCAGCAACTCCAGAAGTTATAGCGTGCTTGGGCCGAGAGTTAGTATCGTACGAGGTGGTGTGGAAATCATGGGAGAGTATCGTGTTGCACCCCCGTTTTCGTTTTCGTTTTTTATCTTTTTCTTTTATCATCATCGGATTATTCCGGCCCTGGGGTGTTGGCCTCGAACGAGCTTTTCAGACAGTACGCACGGGCCGTGAGTCCATCGGGATCGAAAGTTAGGCACGAGAACGTAGAGACGCGGGAATTCCGTTTACCAAGCAATTTTCATTTTTGTATTCCGTCGTACATAAGTAGTATTACGTTAATCGAGTCGGGCTCGGGAAATTGCGTTAATTGAGTCGCTTAAAAGCCGGAAGTTGAACACTCTAGACTTCCTTCGAGAAGAGAAATTGAGTCGCTTCAAGTTAATTTGCAATGCGTAACATGACGGGTGCGATCATACCAGCACTAATGCACCGGATCCCATCAGAACTCCGAAGTTAAGCGTGCTTGGGCGAGAGTAGTACTAGGATGGGTGACCTCCTGGAAAGTCCTCGTGTTGCACCCCTCGTTTTCGTTTTTGTTTTTCTATTCTTTTCTTTTTATCCTCACGGATTATTCCGGCCCTGGGGTGTTGGCCTCGAAACGAGCTTTCCGAACATTACTCACGGGCCCCGTGAGTCCATCGGGATCGAAAGTTAGGCACGAGAACGTAGAGACGCGGGAATTCCGTTTACCAAGCAATTTGCATTTTTGTATTCCGTGTAATAAGTAGTATTCCGTTAATCGATCGGGCTCGGGGAAATTGCGTTATTGAGTCGCTTAAAAGCCGAAGTTTGAAACACTCTAGACTCCTTACGAGAAGAGAAATTGAGTCGCTTCAAGTAAAATCGCAATGCGTAACATGACGGGTGCGATCATACCAGCACTAATGCACCGGATCCCATCAGAACTCCGAAGTTAAGCGTGCTTGGGCGAGAGTCGTACTAGGATGGGTGACCTCCTGGGAAGTCCTCGTGTTGCACCCCTCGTTTTCGTTTTCGTTCTTCTATTCTTTTCTTTTTATCCTCACGGATTATTCCGGCCCTGGGGTGTTGGCCTCGAAACGGGCTTTCCGAACAGTACTCACGGGCCCCGTGAGTCCATCGGGATCGAAAGTTAGGCACGAGAACGTAGAGACGCGGGAATTCCGTTGACCAAGCAATTTTCATTTTTGTATTCCGTCGTACATAAGTAGTATTCCGTTAATCGAGTCGGGCTCCGGAAATTGCGTTAATTGAGTCGCTTAAAAGCCGGAAGTTGAACACTCTAGACTTCCTTCGAGAAGAGAAATTGAGTCGCTTCAAGTAAATTTGCAATGCACAACATGACGGGTGCGATCATACCAGCACTAATGCACCGGATCCCATCAGAACTCCGAAGTTAAGCGTGCTTGGGCGAGAGTAGTACTAGGATGGGTGACCTCATGGGAAGTCCTCGTGTTGCACCCCTCGTTTTCGCTTTCGTTTTTCTATTCTTTTCTTTTTATCCTCACGGATTATTCCGGCCCTGGGGTGTTGGCCTCGAAACGAGCTTTCAGAACAGTACTCACGGGCCCCGTGAGTCCATCGGGATCGAAAGTTAGGCACGAGAACGTAGAGACGCGGGAATTCCGTTTACCAAGCACTTTTCATTTTTGTATTCCGTCGTACATAAACTAGTATTCCGTTAATCGAGTCGGGCTCGGGAATTGAGGTATGGAGGCGCTTAAAAGCCGGAAGTTGAACCACTCTAGACTCCTCGAGAAGAGAAGTGAGTCGCTTCAGTAAATTTGCAATGAGTAAACATGCAGGGTGCGATCTTACCAGCAACTAATGCACCGGATCCCATCAGAACTCCGAAGTTAAGCGTGCTTGGGCGAGAGTAGTACTAGGATGGGTGACCTCCTGGGAAGTCCTCGTGTTGCACCCCTCGTTTTCGTTTCGTTTTTCTATTCTTTTCTTTTTATCCTCACGGATTATTCCGGCCCTGGGGTGTTGGCCTCGAAACGAGCTTTCCGAACAGTACTCACGGGCCCCGTGGGTCCATCGGGATCGAAAGTTAGGAACGAGAACGTAGAGACGCGGGAATTCCGTTTACCAAGCAATTTTCATTTTTGTATTCCGTCGTACATAAGTAGTTTTCCGTTAATCGAGTCGGGCTCGGGAAATTGCGTTAATTGAGTCGCTTAAAAGCCGGAAGTTGAACACTCTAGACTTCCTTCGAGAAGAGAAATTGAGTTGCTTCAAGTAAATTCGCAATGCGTAACATGACGGGTGCGATCATACCAGCACTAATGCACCGGATCCCATCAGAACTCCGAAGTTAAGCGTGCGTGGGCGAGAGTAGTACTAGGATGGGTGACCTCCTGGGAAGTCCTCGTGTTGCAACCCTCGTTTTCGTTTTCGTTTTTCTATTCTTTTCTTTTTATCCTCACGGATTATTCCGGCCCTGGGGTGTTGGCCTCGAAACGAGCTTTCCGAACAGTACTCACGGGCCCCGTGAGTCAATCGGGATCGAAAGTTAGGCACGAGAACGTAGAGACGCGGGAATTCCGTTTACCAAGCAATTTTCATTTTTGTATTCCGTCGTACATAAGTAGTATTCCGTTAAGCGAGTCGGGCTCGGGAAATTGCGTTAATTGAGTCGCTTAAAAGCCGGAAGTTGAACACTCTAGACTTCCTTCGAAAAGAGAAATTGAGTCGCTTCAAGTAAATTCGCAATGAGTAACATGACGAGTGCGATCATACCAGCACTAATGCACCGGATCCCATCAGAACTCCGAAGTTAAGCGTGCTTGGGCGAGAGTAGAACTAGGATGGGTGACCTCCTGGGAAGTCCTCGTGTTGCACCCCTCGGTTTCGTTTTCGTTTTTCTATTCTTTTCTTTTTATCCTCACGGATTATTCGAGCCCTGGGGTGTTGGCCTCGAAACGAGCTTTCCGAACAGTACTCACGGGCCCCGTGAGTCCATCGGGATCGAAGTTGGCACGAGGACGTAGAGAGAGGACGGGGAAGTCCGGTTACCAAGGCAATTTTCATTTTTGTATTCGTCGTAAAAAGTAATATTCGTTAATCGAGTCGGGCTCGGGAAATTGCGGTTAATGAGCGCTTAAAGCCGGAATTGAACCACGTAGACTTCCTTCAAGAAGAGAAATTGAGTCGCTTCAAGTAAATTCGCAATGCGTAACATGACGGGTGCGATCATACCAGCACTAAGGCACCGGATCCCATCAGAACTCCGAAGTTAAGCGTGCTTGGGCGAGAGTAGTACTAGGATGGGTGACCTCCTGGGAAGTCATCGTGTTGCACCCCTCGTTTTCGTTTTCGTTTTTCTATTCTTTTCTTTTTATCCCGCACGGATGATCGGCCTGGGGTGGGTGTGTGGCCTCGAAACGAGCTTTCAGAACAGAGTACTCACGGGCCCCGTGAGTCCAGAGGGATCGAAAGTTAGGCCGAGAACGTAGAGACGCGGGAATCCGTTACCAAGCCAAATTTTCTTTTGTATCGTCGTACATTAAGGAGTATCCGGTAATAGAGTCGGGGCTCGGAAATTGCGTAATTGAGTCGCTTAAAAGCCGGGAAGTTGAACACTCTCGACTTCCTTCGAGCAAGAGAAATTGAGTCGCTTCAAGTAATTTGCAATGCGTAACATGACGTGTGCGATCATACCAGCACTAATGCACCGGATCCCATCAGAACTCCGAAGTTAAGCGTGCTTGGGCGAGAGTAGTACCAGGATGGGTGACCTCCTGGGAAGTCCTCGTGTTGCACCCCTCGTTTTCGTTTTCGTTTTTCTATTCTTTTCTTTTTATCCTCACGGATTATTCCGGCCCTGGGGTGTTGGCCTCGAAACGAGCTGTCCGAACAGTACTCACGGGCCCCGTGAGTCCATCGGGATCGAAAGTTAGGCACGAGAACGTAGAAACGCGGGAATTCCGTTTACCAACAATTCATTTTTGTATTCCGAGTACATAAGTAGTATTCCGGTAAATCGAGGCGGGGTCGGGAAATTGCGTTAATGAGCGCTTAAAAGCCGGAAGTTGAACACTCCTAGACTTCCTTCGAGAAGAGAATTGAGTCGCTCAAGTAAATTTGCAATGCGTAATGACGGCGTGCGATCATACCAGCACTAAGGCACCGGATCCATCAGAATCCGAAGTTAAGCGGGCTTGGGCGAGAGTAGTACTAGTTACTAGGATGGGGAACTCCTGGGAAGTCCTAGCGGTGCTCAAACCCCTCGTTTTCGTTTTCGTTTTTCTATTCTTTTCTTTTTATCCGCACGGATTATTCCGGCCCTGGGGTGTTGGCCTCGAAACGAGCTTTCCGAACAGTACTCACGGGCCCCGTGAGTCCATCGGGATCGAAAGTTAGGCACGAAAACGTAGAGACGTGGGAATTCCGTTTACCAAGCAATTTTCATTTTTGTATTCCGTCGTACATAAGTAGTATTCCGTTAATCGAGTCGGGCTCGGAAAATTGCGTTAATTGAGTCGCTTAAAAGCCGGAAGTTGAACACTCTAGACTTCCTTCGAGAAGAGAAATTGAGTCGCTTCAAGTAATTTTGCAATGCGTAACATGACGGGTGCGATCATACCAGCACTAATGCACCGGATCCCATCAGAACTCCGAAGTTAAGCGTGCTTGGGCGAGAGTAGTACTAGTACTAGGATGGGTGACCTCCTGGGAAGTCCTCGTGTTGCACCCCTCGTTTTCGTTTTAGTTTTTCTATTCTTTTCTTTTTATCCTCACGGATTATTCCGGCCCTGGGGTGTTGGCCTCGAAACGAGCTTTCCGAACAGTACTCACGGGCCCCGTGAGTACATCGGGATCGAAAGTTAGGCACGAGAACGTAGAGACGCGGGAATTCCGTTTACCAAGCAATTTTCATTTTTGTATTCCGTCGTACATAAGTAGTATTCCGTTAATCGAGTAGGGCTCGGGAAATTGCGTTAATTGAGTCGCTTAAAAGCCGGAAGTTGAACACTCTAGACTTCCTTCGAGAAGAGAAATTGAGTCGATTCAAGTAAATTTGCAATGCGTAACATGACGGGTGCGATCATACCAGCACTAATGCACCGGATCCCATCAGAACTCCGAAGTTAAACGTGCTTGGGCGAGAGTAGTACTAGGATGGGTGACCTCCTGGGAAGTCCTCGTGTTGCACCCCTCGTTTTCGTTTTCGTTTTTCTATTCTTTTCTTTTTATCCTCACGGATTATTCCGGCCCTGGGGTGTTTGCCTCGAAACGAGCTTTCCGAACAGTACTCACGGGCCCCGTGAGTCCATCGGGATCGAAAGTTAGGCACGAGAACGTAGAGACGCGGGAATTCCGTTTACCAAGCAATTTTCTTTTTTGTATTCCGTCGTACATAAGTAGTATTCCGTTAATCGAGTCTGGCTCGGGAAATTGCGTTAATTGAGTCGCTTAAAAGCCGGAAGTTGAACACTCTAGACTTTCTTCGAGAAGAGAAATTGAGTCGCTTCAAGTAAATTCGCAATGCGTAACATGACGGGTGCGATCATACCAGCACTAATGCACCGGATCCCATCAGAACACCGAAGTTAAGCGTGCTTGGGCGAGAGTAGTACTAGGATGGGTGACCCCCTGGGAAGTCCTCGTGTTGCACCCCTCGTTTTCGTTTTCGTTTTTCTATTCTTTTCTTTTTATCCTCACGGATTATTCCGGCACTGGGGTGTTGGCCTCGAAACGAGCTTTCCGAACAGTACTCACGGGCCCCGTGAGTCCATCGGGATCGAAAGTTAGGCACGAAAACGTAGAGACGCGGGA
>JAGKPW010000635.1:0-30929 GCA_019926035.1 Melaleuca alternifolia | reverse complement strand
CCAACACCCCGAGCCGGAATAATCCGTGAGGATAAAAAGGAAAGAAAAGAAAAACGAAAACGAGGGGTGCAACACGGGGACTTCCTAGGTGGTCACCCATCCTAGTACTACTTTGCCCAAGCAAGCTTAACTTTGGAGTTCTGACGAGATCCGGTGCAATAGTGCTAGTATGATCGCACCCGTCATGTTATGCATCGCAAATTTACTTGAAGCCACTCAATTTATCTTCTCGAAGGAAGTCTAGAGTGTTCATCTTCCGGCTTTTAAGCGACTCAAATAACGCAATTTCCCGAGCCCGACCCGATTAACGGAATACTACTTATGTACGACGAAATACAAAAATGAAAATTGCTTGGTAAACGGAATTCCCGCGTCTCTACGTTATCGTGCCTAACTTACGATCCCGATGGACTCACGGGGCCCGTGAGTACTGTTCGGAAAGCTCGTTTCGAGGCCAACACCCCAGGGGCGGAATAATCCGTGAGGATAAAAAGAAAAGAATAGAAAAACGAAAACGAAAACGGGGGGTGCAACACGAGGACTTCCCAGGAGGTCACCCATCCTAGTACTACTCTCGCCCAAGCACGCTTAATTTCGGAGTTCTGATGGGATCCGGTGCATTAGTGCTGGTATGATCGCCCCCGTCATGTTACGCATTGCAAATTTACTTGAAGCGACTCAATTTCTCTTCTCGAAGGAAGTCTAGAGTGTTCAACTTCCGGCTTTAAAGCGACTCAATTAACGCAATTTCCCGAGCCCGACTCGATTAACGGAATACTACTTATGTACGACGGAATACAAAAATGGAAATTGCTTGGTAAACGGAATTCCCGCGTCTCTACGTTCTCGTGCCTAACTTTCGATCCCGATGGACTCACGGGGCCCGTGAGTACTGTTCGGAAAGCTCGTTCCGAGGCCAACACCCCGGGCCGGAATAATCCGTGAGGATAAAAAGGAAAGAAAAGAAAAACGAAAACGAGGGGTGCAACACGAGGACTTCCCAGGAGGTCACCCATCCTAGTACTACTCTCGCACAAGCACGCTTAACTTCGGAGTTCTGATGGGATCCGGTGCATTAGTGCTGGTATGATCGCACCCGTCGTGTTATGCATTGCTAATTTACTTGAAGCGACTCAATTTCTCTTCTCGAAGGAAGTCTAGAGTGTTCAACTTCCGGGTTTTAAGAGACTCAATTAACGCAATTTCCCAATGCCCAACTCGATTAACGGAATACTACTTGTGTACGACGAAATACAGAAATGAAAATTGCTTGGTAAACAGAATTCCTGCGTCTCTAAGTTCTCGTGCCTAACTTTCGATCACGATGGACTCACGGGGCCCGTGAGTACTGTTCGGAATGCTCGTTTCGAGGCCAACACCCCGAGCTGGAATAATCCGTGAGGATAAAAAGGAAAGAAAAGAAAAACGAAAACGAGGGGTGGAACACGGGGACTTCCTAGGTGGTCACCCATCCTAGTACTACTCTCGCCCAAGCAAGCTTAACTTTGGAGTTCTGACGGGATCCGGTGCAATAGTGCTGGTATGATCGCACCCGTCGTGTTATGCATTGCTAATTTACTTGAAGCGACTCAATTTCTCTTCTCGAAGGAAGTCTAGAGTGTTCAACTTCCGGCTTTTAAGAGACTCAATTAACGCAATTTCCCGAGCCCGACTCGATTAACGGAATACTACTTATGTACGACGGAATACAAAAATGAAAATTGCTTGGTAAACGGAATACCCGCGTCTCTACGTTCTCGTGCCTAACTTTCGATCCCGATGGACTCACGGGGCCAGTGAGTACTGTTCGGAAAGCTCGTTTCGAGGCCAACACCCCAGGGCCGGAATAATCCGTGAGGATAAAAACAAAAGAATAGAAAAACGAAAACGAAAACGAGGGGTGCAACACGAGGACTTCCCAGGAGGTCACCCATCTTAGTACTACTCTCGCCCAAGCACGCTTAACTTCGGAGTTCTGATGGGATCCGGTGCATTAGTGCTGGTATGATCGCACCCGTCATGTTACGCATTGCAAATTTACCTGAAGCGACTCAATTTCTCTTCTCGAAGGAAGTCTAGAGTGTTCAACTTCCTGCTTTTAAGCGACTCAATTAACGCAATTTCCCGAGCCCGACTCGATTAACGGAATACTACTTACGTACGCCGAAATACAAAAATGAAAATTGCTTGGTAAACGGAATTCCCGCGTCTCTACGTTCTCCTGCCCAACTTTCGATCCCGATGGACTCACGGGGCCCGTGAGTACTGTTCGGAAAGCTCGTTTCGAGGCCAACACCCCAGGGTCGGAATAATCCGTGAGGATAAAAAGAAAAGAATAGAAAAACGAAAACGAAAACGAGGGGTGCAACACGAGGACTTCCCAGGAGGTCACCCATCCTAGTACTACCCTCGCCCAAGCACGCTTAACTTCGGAGTTCTGATGGGATCCGGTGCATTAGTGCTGGTATGATCGCACCCGTCATGTTACGCATTGCAAATTTACTTGAATCGACTCAATTTCTCTTCTCGAAGGAAGTCTAGAGTGTTCAACTTCCGGCTTTTAAGCGACTCAATTAACGTAATTTCCCGAGCCCGACTCGATTAACGGAATACTACTTATGTACGACGGAATACCAAAATGAAAATTGCTTGGTAAACGGAATTCCCGCGTCTCTACGTTCTCGTGCCTAACTTTCGATCCCGATGGACTCACGGGGCCCGTGAGTACAGTTCGGAAAGCTCGTTTCGAGGCCAACACCCCAGGGCCGGAATAATCCGTGACGATAAAAAGAAAAGAATAGAAAAACGAAAACGAAAACGAGGGGTGCAACACGAGGACTTCCCAGGAGGTCACTCATCCTAGTACTACTCTCGCCCAAGCACGCTTAACTTCGGAGTTCTGATGGGATCCGGTGCATTAGTGCTAGTATGATCGCACCCGTCATGTTATGCATCGCAAATTTACTTAAAGCGACTCAATTTCTCTTCTCGAAGGAAGTCTAGAGTGTTCAACTTCCGGCTTTTAAGCGACTCAATTAACGCAATTTCCCGAGCCCGACTCGATTGACGGAATACTACTAATGTACGAGGAAATACAAAAATAAAAATTGCTTGGTAAACGGAATTCCCGCGTCTCTACGTTCTCGTGCCTAACTTTCGATCGCGATGGACTCACGGGGCCCGTGAGTACTGTTCGGAAAGCTCGTTCCGAGGCCAACACCCCGGGCCGGAATAATCCGTGAGGATAAAAAGAAAAGAAAAGAAAAACGAAAACGAGGGGTGCAACACGAGGACTTCCCAGGAGGTCACCCATCCTAGTACTACTCTCGCCCAAGCACGCTTAACTTCGTAGTTCTGATGGGATCCGGTGCATTAGTGCTGGTATGATCGCACCCGTCATGTTACGCATTGCCAATTTACTTGAAGCGACTCAATTTCTCTTCTCGAAGGAAGTCTAGAGTGTCCAACTTCCGGTTTTTAAACGACTCAAATAACGCAATTTCCCGAGCCCGACTCGATTGACGGAATACTACTTATGTATGACAAAAGACAAAAATGAAAATTGCTTGGTAAACGGAATTCCCGCGTCTCTACGTTCTCCTGCCCAACTTTCGATCCCGATGGACTCAAGGGGCCCGTGAGTACTGTTCGGAAAGGTCGTTTCGAGGCCAACACCGTGGGCCGGAATAATCCGTGAGGATAAAAAGGAAAGAAAAGAAAAACGAAAACGAGGGGTGCAACACGAGGACTTCCGAGGAGGTCACCCATACTAGTACTACTCTCGCCCAAGCACGCTTAATTTCGGAGTTCTGATGTGATCCGGTGCATTAGTGCTGGTATGATCGCACCCGTCATGTTATGCATCGCACATTTACTTGAAGCGACTCAATTTCTCCTCTCGAAGGAAGCCTAGAGTGTTCAACTTCCGGCTTTTAAGCGACTCAATTAACGTACTTTCCCGAGCCCGACGCGATTGACGGAATACTACTTATGTACGACAAAATACAAACATGAAAATTGCTTGGTAAACAGAATTCCTGCGTCTCTAAGTTCTCGTGCCTAACTTTCGATCGCGATGGACTCACGGGGCCCGTGAGTACTGTTCGGAAAGCTCGTTTCGAGGCCAACACCTCAGGGCCGGAATAATCCGTGAGGATAAAAAGAAAAGAATAGAAAAACGAAAACGAAAACGAGGGGTGCAACACGAGGACTTCCCAGGAGGTCACCCATCCTAGTACTACTCTCGCCCAAGCATGCTTAACTTCGGAATTCTGATGGGATCCGGTGCATTAGTACTGGTATGATTGCACCCGTCATGTTATGCATCGCAAATTTACTTGAAGCGACTCAATTTCTCTTCTCGAAGGAAGTCTAGAGTGTTTAACTTCCGGCTTTTAAGCGACTCAATTAACGAAATTTCCGGAGCCCGACTCGATTGACGGAATACTACGTATGTACGACAAAATACAAAAATGAAAATTGCTTGGTAAGGAGAATTCCCACGTCTCTACGTTCTCGTGCCTAACTTTCTATCGCAATGGACTCACGGGGCCCGTGAGTACTGTTCGGAAAGCTCGTTTCGAGGCCAACACCCCAGGGCCGGAATAATCCGTGAGGATAAAAAGAAAACAATAGAAAAACGAAAACGAAAACGAGGGGTGCAACACGAGGACTTCCCAGGAGGTCACCCATCCTAGTACTACTCTCGCCCAAGCACGCTTAACTTCGGAGTTTTGATGGGATCCGGTGCATTAGTGCTGGTATGATCGCACCCGTCATGTTACGCATTGCAAATTTACTTGAAGCGACTCAATTTCTCTTCTCGAAGGAAGTCTATAGTGTTCAACTTCCTGCCTTTAAGCGACTCAATTAACGCAAATTTCCCGAGCCCGACTCGATTAACAGAATACTACTTTTGTACGACGAAATTCAAAAATGAAAATTTGTTGGTAAACGGAATTCCCGCGTCTCTACGTTCTCGTGCCTATCTTTCGATCCCTATGAACTCACGGGGCCCGTGGGTACTGTTCGGAAAGCTCGTTTCGAGGCCAACACCCCAGGGCCGGAATAATCCGTGAGGATAAAAAGAAAAGAATAGAAAAACGAAACGAAAACGAGGGGTGCAACACGAGGACTTCCCAGGAGGTCACCCATACTAGTACTACTCTCGCCCAAGCACGCTTAACTTTGGAGTTCTTATGGGATCCGGTGCATGAGTGCTGGTATGATCGCACCCGTCATGTTGTGCATTGCAAATTTACTTGAAGCGACTCAATTTCTCTTCTCGAAGGAAGCCTAGAGTGTTCAACTTCCGGCTTTTAAGCGACTCAATTAACGCACTTTCCCGAGCCCGACGCAATTGACGGAATACTACTTATGTACGACAAAATACAAAAATGAAAATTGCTTGGTAAACAGAATTCCTGCGTCTCTAAGTTCTCGTGCCTAACTTTCTATCGCAATGGACTCACGGGGCCCGTGAGTACTGTTCGGAAAGCTCGTTCCGAGGCCAACACCCGGGGCCGGAATAATCCGTGAGGATAAAAAGGAAAGAAAAGAAAAACGAAAATGAGGGGTGCAACACGAGGACTTCCCATGTGGTCACCCATCCTAGTACTACTCTCGCCCAAGCACGCTTAACTTCGGAGTTCTGATGGGATCCGGTGCTTTGGTGCTGGTATGATCGCACCCGTCATGTCACGCATTGCAAATTTACTTGAAGCGACTCAATTTCTCTTCTCGAAGGAAGTCTAGAGTGTTCAACTCCGGCTTTTAAGCGACTCAATTAACGCAATTTCCCGAGCCCGACTCGATTAACGGAATACTACTTATGTACGACGGAATACAAAAATGAAAATTGTTTGGTAAACGGAATTCCCGCGTCTCTACGTTCTCGTGCCTAACTTTCGATCCCTATGGACTCACGGGGCCCGTGAGTACTGTTCGGAAAGCTCGTTTCGAGGCCAACACCCCAGGGCCGGAATAATCCATGAGGATAAAAAGAAAAGAATAGAAAAACGAAAACGAAAACGAGGGGTGCAACACGAGGACTTCCCAGGAGGTCACCCATACTAGTACTACTCTCGCCCAAGCACGCTTAACTTCGAAGTTCTGATGGGATCCGGTGCATTAGTGCTGGTATGATCGCACCCGTCATGTTGTGCATTGCAAATTTACTTGAAGCGACTCAATTTCTCTTCTCGAAGGAAGTCTAGAGTGTTCAACTTCCGGCTTTTAAGCGACTCAATTAACGCAATTTCCCAAGCCCGACTCGATTAACGGAATACTACTTATGTACGACGGAATACAAAAATGAAAATTGCTTGGTAAACGGAATTCCCGCGTTTCTACGTTCTCGTGCCTAATTTTCGATCCCGATGGACTCACGGGGCCCGTGAGTACTGTTCGGAAAGCTAGTTTCGAGGCCAACACCCCAGGGCCGGAATAATCCGTGAGGATAAAAAGAAAAGAATAGAAAAACGAAAACGAAAACGAGGGGTGCAACACGAGGACTTCCCATGAGGTCACCCATCCTAGTACTACTCTCGCCCAAGCACGCTTAACTTCGGAGTTCTGATGGGATCCGGTGCATTAGTGCTGGTATGATCGCACCCGTCATGTTACGCATTGCGAATTTACTTGAAGCAACTCAATTTCTCTTCTCGAAGGAAGTCTAGAGTGTTCAACTTCCGGCTTTTAAGCGACTCAATTAACGCAATTTCCCGAGCCCGACTCGATTAAAGGAATACTACTTATGTACGACGGAATACAAAAATGAAAATTGCTTGGTAAACGGAATTCCCGCGTCTCTACGTTCTCATGCCTAACTTTCGATCCCGATGGGCTCAAGGGGCCCGTGAGTACTATTCGGAAAGCTCGTTCCGAGGCCAACACCCCTGGCCAGAATAATCCGTGAGCATAAGAAGAAAACAAAAGAAAAACGAAAACGACGGGTGCAACACG
This sequence comes from Melaleuca alternifolia, assembly GCA_019926035.1. Taxonomy (NCBI): domain Eukaryota; kingdom Viridiplantae; phylum Streptophyta; class Magnoliopsida; order Myrtales; family Myrtaceae; genus Melaleuca; species Melaleuca alternifolia. The sequence goes on along the minus strand of JAGKPW010000635.1, from coordinate 23,966 downwards.
AGGACTTCCTAGGAGGTCACCCATCCTAGTACTACTCTCGCCCAAGCACGCTTAACTTCGAAGTTCTGATGGGATCCGGTGCATTAGTGCTGGTATGATCACACCCGTCTTGTTATGCATCGCAAATTTACTTAAAGCGACTCAATTTCTCTTCTCGAAGGAAGTCTAGAGTGTTCAACTTCCGGCTTTTAAGCGACTCAATTAACGCAATTTCCCGAGCCCGACTCGATTAACGGAATACTACTTATGTACGACGGAATACAAAAGTGAAAATTGCTTGGTAAACAGAATTCCCGCGTCTCTACGTTCTCGTGCCTAACTTTCGATCCCGATGGACTCACGGGGCCCGTGAGTACTGTTCGGAAAGCTCGTTTCGAGGCCAACACCTCAGGGCCGGAATAATCCGTGAGGATAAAAAGAAAAGAATAGAAAAACGAAAACGAAAACGAGGGGTGCAACACGAGGACTTCCCAGGAGGTCACCCATCCTAGTAATACTCTCGCCCAAGCACGCTTAACTTCGGAGTTCTGATGGGATCCGGTGCATTAGTGCTGGTATGATCGCACCCGTCATGTTATGCATTGCAAATTTACTTGAAGCGACTCAATTTCTCTTTTCGAAGGAAGTCTAGAGTGTTCATCTTCCGGCTTTTAAGCGACTCAAATAACGCAATTTCCAGAGCCCGACCCGATTAACAGAATACTACTTATGTACGACGAAATACAAAAATGAAAATTGCTTGGTAAACGAAATTCCTGCGTCTCTACGTTCTATTGCCTAACTTTCGATCCCGATGGACTCATGGGGCCCTTGAGTATTGTTTGGAAAGCTCGTTTTGAGGCCAACACCCCTGGCCGGAATAATCCGTGAGGATAAAAAGAAAAGAATAGAAAAACGAAAACGAGGGGTGCAACACGAGGACTTCCCAGGAGGTCATCCATCCTAGTACTACTCTCGCCCAAGCACGCTTAACTTTGGAGTTCTGATGGGATCCGGTGCATTGGTGCTGGTATGATCGCACCCGTCATGTTATGCATCGCAAATTTACTTGAAGCGACTCAATTTCTCTTCTCGAAGGAAGTTTATAGTGTTCAACTTCTTGCTTTTAAGCTACTCAATTAACGCAAATTTCCCGAGCCCAACTCGATTAAGAGAATACTACTTTTGTGCGACGAAATACAAAAATGAAAATTTGTTGGTAAACGGAATTCCCGCGTCTCTACGTTCTCGTGCCTAACTTTCGATCCCGTGGACTCACGAGGCCCGTGAGTACTGTTCGGAAAGCTCGTTTCGAGGCCAACACCCCGGGCCGGAATAATCCGTGAGGATAAAAAGGAAAGAAAAGAAAAACGAAAATGAGGTGTGCAACACGAGGACTTCCAAGGTGGTCACCCATCCTAGTATTACTCTCGCCCAAGCACGCTTACCTTCGAAGTTCTGATGGGATCCGGTGCATTAGTGCGGGTATGATCCCACCCGTCTTGTTATGCATCGCAAATTTACTTAAAGCGACTCAATTTCTCTTCTCGAAGGAAGTCTAGAGTGTTCAACTTCCGGCTTTTAAGCGACTCAATTAACGCAATTTGCCGAGCCCGACTCGATTAATGGAATACTACTTTTGTACGACGAAATACAAAAATGAATATTGCTCGGTAAACGGAATTCTTGCGTCTCTACGTTCTCGTGCCTAACTTTCGATCCCGATGGACTCACGGGGCCCTTGAGTACTGTTCGGAAAGCTCGTTTCGAGGCCAACACCCCTGGCCGGAATAATCCGTGAGGATAAAAACAAAAGAAAAGAAAAACAAAAACGAGGGGTGCAACACGAGGACTTCCCAGGTGGTCACCCATCCTTGTATTACTCTCGCCCAAGCACGCTTAACTTTGAAGTTCTGATGGGATCCGGTGCATTAGTGCTGGTATGATCGCACCCGTCATGTTGTGCATCGCAAATTTACTTGAAGCGACTCAATTTCTCTTCTCGAAGGAAGTCTAGAGTGTTCAACTTCCGGGTTTTAAGACACTCAATTAACGCAATTTCCCAATGCCCAACTCGATTATCGGAATACTACTTGTAAATGACGAAATACAAAAATGAAAATTGTTTGTTAAACGGAATTCCCGTGTCTCTACGTTCTCGTGCCTAATTTTCGATCCCGATGGACTCATGGGGCCCTTGAGTTCTGTTCGGAAAGCTTGTTTCGAGGCCAACACCCCGGGCCGGAATAATACGTGAGGATAAAAAGAAAAGAAAAGAAAAACAAAAATGAGTGGTCCAACACGAGGACTTCCCAGATGGTCACCCATCCTAGTACTACTCTCGCCCAAGCACGCTTAACTTCGAAGTTCTGACAGGATCCGGTGCATTAGTGTTGGTATGATTGCACCCGTCATGTTATGCATTGCAAATTTACTTGAAGCGACTCAACTTCTCTTCTCGAAGGATGTCTAGAGTGTTCAACTTCCGGCTTTTAAGCGACTCAATTAACGCAATTTCCCAATTCCCAACTCGATTAACGGAATACTACTTGTGTACGATGAAATACAAAAAGGAAAATTGCTTGATAAACAGAATTCTCGTGTCTCTACATTCTCGTGCCTAACTTTCGATCCCGATGGACTCACGGGGCCCGTGAGTACTGTTCGGAAAGCTCGTTTCGAGGCCAACACCCCAGGGCCGGAATAATCCGTGAAGATAAAAAGAAAAGAATAGAAAAACGAAAACGAAAACGAGGGGTGCAACACGAGGACTTCCCAGGAGGTCACCCATTCTAGTACTACTCTCGCCCAAGCACGCTTAACTTCGTAGTTCTGATGGGATCCGGTGCATTAGTGCTGGTATGATCGCACCCGTCATGTTATGCATCGCAAATTTACTTGAAGCAACTCAATTTCTCTTCTCGAAGGAAGTCTAGAGTGTTCAACTTCCGGCTTTTAAGCAACTCAATTAACGCAATTTCCCGAGCCCGACTCGATTAACGGAATACTACTTATGTACGACGGAATACAAAAAAGAAAATTGCTTGGTAAACGGAATTCCCGCGTCTCTACGTTCTCGTGCCTAACTTTCGATCCCGATGGACTCACGGGGCCCGTGAGTACTGTTCGGAAAGCTCGTTTCGAGGCCAACACCCCAGGGCCGGAATAATTCGTGAGGATAAAAAGAAAAGAATAGAAAAACGAAAACGAAAACGGGGGGTGCAACACGAGGACTTCCCAGGAGGTCACCCATCCTAGTACTACTCTCGCCCAAGCACGCTTAACTTCGTAGTTCTGATGGGATCCGGTGCATTAGTGCTGGTATGATCGCACCCGTCTTGTTACGCATTGCCAATTTACTTGAAGCGACTCAATTTCTCTTCTCGAAGGAAGTCTAGAGTGTTCACCTTCCGGCTTTTAAGCGACTCAAATAATGCAATTTCCAGAGCCCGACCCGATTAACAGAATACTACTTATGTACGATGAAATACAAAAATGAAAATTGCTTAGTAAACGAAATTCCTGCGTCTCTACGTTCTATTGCCTAACTTTCGATCCCGATGGACTCACGGGGCCCTTGAGTACTGTTTGGAAAGCTCGTTTCGAGGCCAACACCCCGGGCCGGAATAATACGTGAGGATAAAAAGGAAAGAAAAGAAAAACAAAAATGAGGGGTGCAACACGAGGACTTCCCAGGTGGTCACCCATCCTAGTACTACTCTCGCCCAAGCACGTTTAACTTCGGAGTTCTGACAGGATCCGGTGCATTAGTGCTGGTATGATTGCACCCGTCATGTTATGCATTGCAAATTTACTTGAAGCGACTCAACTTCTCTTCTCGAAGGATGTCTAGAGTGTTCAACTTCCGGCTTTTAAGCGACTCAATTAATGCAATTTCCCAATTCCCAACTCGATTAACGGAATACTACTTGTGTACGACGAAATACAAAAAAGAAAATTGCTTGATAAACAGAATTCTCGTGTCTCTACATTCTCGTGCCTAACTTTCGATCCCGATGGACTCACGGGGCCCGTGAGTACTGTTCGGAAAGCTCGTTTCGAGGCCAACACCACGGGCCGGAATAATCCGTGAGGATAAAAAGGAAAGAAAAGAAAAATGAAAACGAGGGGTGCAACACGAGGACTTCCAAGGTGGTCACCCATCCTAGTATTACTCTCGCCCAAGCACGCTTAACTTCGTACTGCTGACGGGATCCGCTGCATTAGTGCTGGTATGATCGCACCCGTCTTGTTATGCATTGCAAATTTAATTGAAGCGACTCAATTTCTCTTCTTGAAGGAAGTCTAGAGTGTTCAACTTCCAGCTTTTAAGCTACTGAAATAACGCAATTTCCCGAGCCCGACTCGATTAATGGAATACTACTTTTGTACGACGAAATACAAAAATGAATATTGCTCGGTAAACGGAATTCCCGCGTCCCTACGTTCTCGTACCTAACTTTCGATCCCGATGGACTCACGGGGCCCTTGAGTACTGTTCGGAAAGCTCGTTTCGAGGCCAACACCCCTGGCCGGAATAATCCGTGAGGATAAAAACAAAAGAAAAGAAAAACAAAAACGAGGGGTGCAACACGAGGACTTCCTAGGTGGTCACCCATCCTAGTACTACTCTCGCCCAAGCACGCTTAACTTCATACTGCTGACGGGATCCGCTGCATTAGTACTGGTATGATCGCACCCGTAATGTTATGCATTGCAAATTTACATGAAGCGACTCAATTTCTCTTCTCGAAGGAAGTCTAGAGTGTTCAACTTCCGACTTTTAAGCGACTCAATTTACGCAATTTCCCAATGCCCAACTCGATTAAAGGAATACTACTTGTGTACGACGAAATACAAAAATGAAAATTGCTTGGTAAACGGAATTCCCGCGTCTCTACGTTCTCGTGCCTACCTTTCGATCCCTATGGACTCACGGGGCCCGTGAGTACTGTTCGGAAAACTCGTTTTGAGGCCAACACCCAGGGCCGGAATAATCCGTGAGGATATAAAGGAAAGAAAAGAAAAATGAAAACGAGGGGTGCAACACGAGGACTTCCAAGGTGGTCACCCATCCTAGGACTACTCTCGCCCAAGCACGCTTAACTTCGGAGTTCTGATGGGATCCGGTGCATTAGTGCTGGTATGATCGCACCCGTCTTGTTACGCATTGCAAATTTACTTGAAGCGACTCAATTTCTCTTCTCGAAAGAAGTCTAGAGTGTTCAACTTCCGGCTTTTAAGCGACTCAAATAACGCAATTTCCCGAGCCCGACTCGATTAATGGAATACTATTTTTGTACGACGAAATACAAAAATGAATATTGCTTGGTAAACGGAATTCCCGCGTCTCTACGTTCTCGTGCCTAACTTTCGATCCCGATGGACTCACGGGGCCCTTGAGTACTGTTCGGAAAGCTCGTTTCGAGGCCAACACCCCTGGCCGGAATAATCCGTGAGGATAAAATGGAAAGAAAAGAAAAACAAAAACGAGGGGTGCAACACGAGGACTTCCCAGGAGGTCACCCATCCTAGTACTACTCTCGCCCAAGCACGCTTAACTTCGGAGTTCTGATGGGATCCGGTGCATTAGTGCTGGTATGATCGCACCCGTCATGTTATGTATTGCAAATTTACTTGAAGCGACTCAATTTCTCTTCTCGAAGGAAGTCTAGAGTGTTCAACTGCCCGTTTTTAAGCGACTCAATTAACGCAATTTCCCGAGCCCGACTTGATTAACGGACTACTACATTTCTACGACGAAATACAGAAATGAAAATTGCTTGGTAAACGGAATTCCCACGTCTCTACGTTCTCGTGCCTAACTTTCGATCCATATGGACTCACGGGGCCCGTGAGTACTGTTCGGAAAGCTCGTTTCGAGGCCAACAACCGGGGCCGGAATAATTCGTGAGGATAAAAAGGAAAGAAAAGAAAAATGAAAACGAGCGGTGCAACACGAGGACTTCCCAAGTGGTCACCCATCCTAGTACTAGTCTCGCCCAAGCACGCTTAACTTCGGTGTTCTGACGGGATCCGGTGGATTAGTGCTGGTATGATCGCAGCCGTCAAGTTATGCATTGCAAATTTACTTGAAGCGACTCAATTTCTCTTCTCGAACGAAGTCTAGAGTGTTCAACTTCCGGCTTTTAAGCGACTCAATTAACGCAATTTCCCGAGCCCGACTCGATTAACGGAATACTACTTATGTACGACGGAATACCAAAATGAAAATTGCTTGTTAAACGGAATTCCCGTGTCTCTACATTCTCGTGCCTAACTTTCGATCCCGATGGACTCACGAGGCCCATGAGTACTGTTCGGAAAGCTCGTTTCGAGGCCAGCACCCCGAGCCGGAATAAACTGTGATGATAAAAGAAAAGAAAAGAAAAACGAAAACGAGGGGTGCAACACGAGGACTTCCCAGGAGGTCACCCATCCTAGTACTACTCTCGCCCAAGCACGCTCAACTTCGGAGTTCTAATGGGATCCGGTGCATTAGTGCTGGTATGATCGCACCCGTCATGTTACGCATTGCAAATTTACTTGAAGCGACTCAATTTCTCTTCTAGAAGGAAGTCTAGAGTGTTCAACTTCCGGCTTTTAAGCGACTCAATTAACGCAATTTCCCGAGCCCGACTCGATTAACGGAATACTACTTATGTACGACGGAATACAAAAATGAAAATTGCATGGTAAACGGAATTCCCGCGTCTCTACGTTCTCGTGCCTAACTTTCGATCCCGATGGACTCCCGGGGCCCGTGAGTACTGTTCGGAAAGCTCGTTTCGAGGCCAACACCCCAGGGCCGGAATAATCCGTGAGGATAAACGAAAAGAAAAGAAAAACGAAAACGAGAGGTGCAACACGACGACTTCCCAGGAGGTCAGCCATCCTAGTACTACTCTCGCCCAAGCATGCTTAACTTCGGAGTTCTGATGGGATCTGGTGCATTAGTGCTGGTATAATCGCACCCGTCATGTTATGCATTGCAAATTTACTTTAAGCGACTCAATTTATCTTCTCAAATGAAGACTAGCGTGTTCAACTTTCAGCTTTTAAACGACTCAAACAACCCAATTTCCCGAGCCCGATCCGATTAACAGAATACTACTTATGTACGACGAAATACAAAAATGAAAATTGCTTGGTAAACGGAATTCCCACGTCTCTACGTTGTCGTGCCTAACTTTCGATCCCGATAGACTCAAGGGGCCCGTTAGTACTGTTCGGAAAGCTCGTTTCAAGGCCAACACCCCTGGCCGGAATAATCCTTGAGGATAAAAAGAAAAGAAAAGAAAAACTAAAACGACGGGTGCATCACGAGGACTTCCCAGGAGGTCACCCATACTAGTACTACTCTTGCCCAAGCACGCTAAACTTCGGAGTTCTGATGGGATCCGATGCATTAGTGCTGGTATGATCGCACCCGTCATGTAGTGCATTGCAAATTTACTTGAAGCGACTCCATTCCTCTTCTCGAAGGAAGTCTAGAGTGTTCAACTTCCGGCTTTTAAGCAACTCAATTAACGCAATTTCCCGAGCCCGACTCGATTAACGGAATACTACTTATGTACGACGGAATACCAAAATGAAAATTGCTTGGTAAACGGAATTCCCGCGTCTCTACGTTCGCGTGCCTAACTCGATCCCGCATGGACTCCGGGGGCCCGTCGATTACAGTTCGGAGAGCTGTTTGGAGGCCCAAACACCTCGGTTCAGGAAATCCGTGATGATACACAAGAACGGAAAAAAGAAAAAACGCAAAAAGAGAGGTCTGCAAACGAGGACTTCCCAGGAGGTCACCCATCCTAGTACTACTCTCGCCCAAGCACGCTGAACTTCGGAGTTCTGATGGGATCCGGTGCATTAGTGCTGGTATGATCGCACCGTCATGTTACGCATTGCAAATTTACTTGAAGCGACTCAATTTCTCTTCTCGAAGGAAGTCTAGAGTGTTCAACTTCCGGCTTTTAAGCGACTCAATTAACGCAATTTCCCGTGCCCGACTCGATTAGAGGAATACTACTTATGTATGACGAAATACAAAAATGAAAATTGCTTGGTAAACGGAATTCCAGTGTCTGTACGTTCTCGTGCCTAGCTTTCGATCCCGATGGACTCACGAGGCCCGTGAGTACTGTACGGAAAGCTCGTTTCGAGGCCAACACCCAGGGCCGGAATAATCCATGTCAATAAAAAGAAAAAAATAGAAAAACGAAAACGAGGGGTGCAACACGAGGACTACCCAGGAGATCACCCATCCTAGTACTACTCTCGCCCAAGCACGCTTAACTTCGGAGTTCTGATGGGATCCGGTGCATTAGTGCTGGTATGATCGCACCCGTCATGTTACGCATCGCAAATTTACTTGGAGCGACTCAATTTCTCTTCTCGAAGGAAGTCTAGAGTGTTCAACTTCCGGCTTTTAAGCGGCTCAATTAACGCAATTTCCCGAGCCCGACTCGATCAACGGAATACTACTTATTTACAACGAAATACAAAAATGAAAATTGCTTGGTATACGGAATTCCCGCGTTTCTACGTTCTCATGCCTAACTTTCAATCCCGATGGACTCACGGGCCCCGTGAGTACTGTTCGGAAAGCTCGTTTCGAGGCTAACACCCCGGGCCCGAATAATCCGTGAGGATAAAAGGAAAAGAAAAGAAAAACGAAAACGAGGGGTGCAGCACGAGGACTTCCCAGGAGGTCACCAATCCTAGTACTACTCTCGCCCAAATACGCTTAACTTTGGAGTTCTGATGGGATCCGGTGCATTAGTGCTGGTATGATCGCACCCGTCATGTTATGCATCGCAAATTTACTTGAAGCAACTCAATTTCTCTTCTCGAAGGAAGTCTAGAGTGTTCAACTCCGGCTTTTAAGCGACTCAATTAACGCAGTTTCCCGAGACCAACTCGATTGACGGAATACTACTTTTGTACGACGAAATACAAAAATGAAAATTGCTTGGTAAACGGAATTCCAGCGTCTCTACGTTCTCGTGCCTAGCTTTCGATCCCGATGGACTCACGAGGCCCGTTAATACTGTTCGGAAAGCTCGTTTCGAGACCAACATCCCGGCCCGGAATAATCCGTGAGGATACAAAGAAAAGAAAAGAAAAGAAAAACGAAAACGAGGGGTGCAACACGATGACTTCCTAGGAGGTCACCCATCCTAGTACTAATGTCGCCCAAGCACGCTGAACTTCGGAGTTTTGATGGGATACGGTGCATTAGTGCTGGTATGATCGCACCCGTCATTTTATGCATCGCAAATTTAGTTAAAACGACTCAATTTCTCTTCTCGAAAGAAGTCTAGAGTGTTCAACTTCCGGCTTTTAAGCGACTCAATTAACGCAATTTCCCGTGCCCGACTCGATGAAAGGAATACTACTTATGTATGACGAAATACAAAAATGAAAATTGCTTGGTAAACGGAATTCCCGCATTTGTACGTTCTCGTGCCTAACTTTCGATCTCGATGGACTCACGGCGCCCGTGAGTACTGTTCGGAAAGCTCGTTTCGTGGCCAACACCCCGGGCCAGAATAATCCGTGAGAATAAAAGAAAAAGAAAACAAAAACAAAAACGAGGGTTGCAACACGAGGACTACCCAGGAGGTCACCCATCCAAGTACTACTCTCACCCAAGAATGCTTGACTTCGGAGTTCTGATGGGATCCGGTGCATTAGTGCTGGTATGATCGCACCCGTCATGTTATACATCGCAAATTTACTTGGAGCCACTCAATTTCTCTTCTCGAAGGAAGTCTAGAGTGTTCAACTCCGGCTTTTAAGCGACTCAATTAACGCAATTTCCCGAGCCCGACTCGATTAACGAAATACTACTTATGTACGACGGAATACAAAAATGAAAATTGCTTGGTAAACGGAATTCCCGCGTCTCTACTTTCTCGTGCCTAACTTTCGATCCCGATGGACTCACGGGGCCCGTGAGTACTGTTCGGAAAGCTCGTTTCGAGGCCAACACCCCAGGGCAGGAATAATCCGTGAGGATAAAAAGAAAAGAATAGAAAAACGAAAACGAAAACGAGGGGTGCAACACGAGGACTTCCCAGGAGGTCACCCATCCTAGTACTACTCTCGCCCAAGCACGCTTAACTTCTGAGTTCTGATGGGATCCGGTGCATTAGTGCTGGTATGATCGCACCCGTCATGTTACGCATTGCGAATTTACTTGAAGCGACTCAATTTCTCTTCTCGAAGGAAGTCTAGAGTGTTCAACTTCCGGCTTTTAAGCGACTCAATTAACGCAATTTTCCGAGCCCGACTCGATTAACGGAATACTACTTATGTACGACGGAATACAAAAATGAAAATTGCTTGGTAAGAATGCCAGCGTATTTACTTCTCGTAGGCCTATCGTTCATCCTACGGACTCACGATGCCCTTTAGTACTGTTTTCCGGAAAGCTTGTTTCGAGGCCAACACACCGGGCCAGAATAATCCGTGAGGATAAAAAGAAAAAAACTAGAAAAACGAAAATGAGGGGTGCAACACAAAGACTACCCAGGAGGTCACCCGTCCTAGTACTACTCTCGCCCAAGCACGCTTAACTTCGGAGTTCTGATGGGATCCGGTGCATTAGTGCTGGTATGATCGCACCCGTCTTGTTACGCATTGCCAATTTACTTGAAGCGACTCAATTTCTCTTCTCGAAGGAAGTGTAGAGTGTTCAACTTCCGGCTTTTAAACGACTCAAATAACGCAATTTCCCGAGCCCGACTCGATTGACGGAATACTACTTATGTATGACAAAAGACAAAAATGAAAATTACTTGGTAAACGGAATTCACGCGTGTCTACGTTCTCGTGCCTATCCATCGATCCCGATGGACTCACGGGGCCCGTGAGTACTGTTCGGAAAGCTCGTTTCGAGGCCAGCACCCCGGGCCAGAATAATCCGTGAGGATAAAAAGAAAAGAAAAGAAAAACGAAAACGAGGGGTACAACACGAGGACTTCCCAGGAGGTCACCCATCCAAGTACTACTCTCGCCCAAGCACGCTTAACTACGGAGTTCTGATGGGATCCGGTGCATTAGTGCTGGTATGATCGCACCCGTCATGTTACGCATTGCAAATTTATTTGAAGCGACTCAATTTCTCTTCTCGAAGGAAGTCTAGAGTGTTCAACTTCCGGCTTTTCAACGACTCAAATAACGCAATTTCCCGAGCCCGACTCGATTGACGGAATACTACTTATGTATGACAAAAGACAAAAATGAAAATTGCTTGGTAAACAGAATTCCCGTGTCTCTACGCTCTCGTGCTTAACTTTCGATCCCTATAGACTCACGGGGTCCGTGAGTACTGTTCGGAAAGCTCGTTTCGTGGCCAACACCCTGGGCCGGAATAATCCGTGAGGATAAAAAGAAAAGAAAAGAAAAACATAAACGAGGGGTACAACACGAGGACTTCCCAGGAGGTCCCCTCGTAGTAAACTAACTCCTCAGCCCCAGCATGCTTTAACTTTTGGAGTTTTTCCGTTGGAAAAAAAAAATCGGTGCATTGTCGGGTATGATCCGCACCGTCCCCCATTTATGCCATCGCCAAATTTACTTGAAGCACCTCAAATTTATCTCTTCTCGAAGGAAGTCCTAGAGTTGTGTCAACTTCCGGGCTTTTTTTAAACGCTCAAATAACGCAATTTTGCCCCCCCAGCCCGACTCGATTGAACGTAATATACTTATGTTTTGAACAAAAGACCAAAAATGACAATTTGCTTGGTAAAAAGTAATTCCCCTTCCCGCGTCTCTACGTTCTCGTGCCTAACTTTCGATCCCGATGGACTCACGGGGCCCGTGAGTACTGTTCGGAAAGCTCGTTTCGAGGCCAACACCCTAGGCCGGAATAATCCGTGAGGATAAAAAGAAAAGAAAAGAAAAACGAAAACGAGGGGTGCAACACGAGGACTTCCCAGGAGGTCACCCATCCTAGTACTACTCTCGCCCAAGCACGCTTAATTTCGGAGTTCTGATGGGATCCGGTGCATTAGTGCTGGTATGATCGCACCCGTCATGTCACGCATTGCAAATTTACTTGAAGCGACTCAATTTCTCTTCTCGAAGGAAGTCTAGAGTGTTCAACTTCCGGCTTTTAAGCGACTCAAATAACGCAATTTCACGTGCCCGACCCGATTAACGGAATACTACTTATGTACGACGAAATACAAAAATGAAAATTGCTTGGTAAACGAAATTCCCGCGTCTCTACGTTCTCGTGCCTAACTTTCGATCCCGATGGACTCAAGGGGCCCGTGAGTACTGTTCAGAAAGCTCGTTTCGAGGCCAACACCCCTGGCCGGAATAATCCGTGAGGATAAAAAGAAAAGAATAGCAAAACGAAAACGACGGGTGCAACACGAGGACTTCCCAGGAGGTCACCCATCCTAGTTCTACTCTCGCCCAAGCACGCTTAACTTCGGAGTTCTGATGGGATCCGGTGCATTAGTGCTGGTATGATCGCACCCGTCATGTTACGCATTGCGAATTTACTTGAGGCGACTCAATTTCTCTTCTCGAAGGAAGTCTAGAGTGTTCAACTTCCGGCTTTTAAGCGACTCACCATACGGGCAATATCACGTGCCCGACCCTATTAACGGAATACTACTTATGTACGACAAAATACAAAAATGGAAATTGCTTAGTAAACGGAATTCTCGCGTCTCTACGTTGTCGTGCCTAACTTTCGATCCCGATGGACTTAAGGGGCCCGTGCGTACTGTTTGGAAAGCTCGTTTCGAGCCCAACACCCCTGGCCGGAATAATCCGTGAGTATAAAAAGAAAAGAAAAGAAAAACGAAAACGAGGGGTGCAACACGAGGACTTCCCAGGAGGTCACCCATCTTAGTACTACTCTCGCCCAAGCACGCTTAACTTCGGAGTTCTGATGGGATCCGGTGCAGTAGTGCTGGTATGATCGCACCCGTCATGTTACGCATTGCGAATTTACTTGAAGCGACTCAATTTCTCTTCTCGAAGGAAGTCTAGAGTGTTCAACTTCCAACTTTTAAGCGCCTCAATTAACGCAATTTTCCGAGCCCGACTCGATTAACGGAATACTACTTATGTACGACGAAATACAACAATAAAATTTCCTTGGTAAACGGAATTCCAGCGTCTGTACGTTCTCGTGCCTAGCTTTCGATCCCGACGGACTCACGAGGCCCGTTAGTACTGTTCGGAAAGCTTGTTTCGAGGCCAACACACCGGGCCAGAATAATCCGTGAGGATAAAAAGAAAAAAACTAGAAAAACGAAAATGAGGGGTGCAACACAAAGACTACCCAGGAGGTCACCCGTCCTAGTACTACTCTCGCCCAAGCACGCTTAACTTCGGAGTTCTGATGGGATCCGGTGCATTAGTGATGGTATGATCGCACCCGTCATGTTATGCATCGCAAATTTACTTGAAGCGACTCAATTTCTCTTCTCGAAGGAAGTGTAGAGTGTTCAACTTCCGGCTTTTAAACGACTCAAATAACGCAATTTCCCGAGCCCGACTCGATTGACGGAATACTACTTATGTATGACAAAAGACAAAAATGAAAATTACTTGGTAAACGGAAGTCACGCGTGTCTACGTTCTCGTGCCTATCCATCGATCCCGATGGACTCACGGGGCCCGTGAGTACTGTTCGGAAAGCTCGTTTCGAGGCCAGCACCCCGGGCCAGAATAATCCGTGAGGATAAAAAGAAAAGAAAAGAAAAACGAAAATCGAGGGTACAAGCACGCGGCTTCGCCAGGAGTGCACCCATGCCAAGTACTCAACTCTCGTCCCAAGGCAAGCTTTAACTACGGGAGTTCTGATGGGATCTCGGTGCATTATTATTGTATGATCGCGACCCAGTCATGTTATGGTCAGTTCGCCATTTACTTGAAGCGAACTCAATTTCTCTTCTCGAAGGAATTCTAGAGTGGTTCAACTTCCGCTTTTCAAGCGACTCAAATAACGCAATTTCCTCGAGCCCTGGACTCGATTGACGGAATACTACTTATGTATGACAAAAGACAAAAATGAAAATTGCTTGGTAAACAGAATTCCCGTGTCTCTACGCTCTCGTGCTTAACTTTCGATCCCTATAGACTCACGGGGTCCGTGAGTACTGTTCGGAAAGCTCGTTTCGTGGCCAACACCCTGGGCCGGAATAATCCGTGAGGATAAAAAGAAAAGAAAAGAAAAACATAAACGAGGGGTACAACACGAGGACTTCCCAGGAGGTCACCCATCGTAGTACTACTCTCGCCCAAGCATGCTTAACTTTGGAGTTCCGATGGGATCCGGTGCATTAGTGCTGGTATGATCGCACCCGTCATGTTATGCATCGCAAATTTACTTGAAGCGACTCAATTTCTCTTCTCGAAGGAAGTCTAGAGTGTCCAACTTCCGGCTTTTAAACGACTCAAATAACGTAATTTCCCGAGCCCGACTCGATTGACGGAATACTACTTATGTATGACAAAAGACAAAAATGAAAATTGCTTGGTAAACGGAATTCCCGCGTCTCTACGTTCTCGTGCCTAACTTTCGATCCCGATGGACTCACCGGGCCCGTGAGTACTGTTCGGAAAGCTCGTTTCGAGGCCAACACCCCAGGGCCGGAATAATCCGTAAGGATAAAAAGAAAAGAATAGAAAAACGAAAACGAAAACGAGGGGTGCAACACGAGGACTTCCCAGGAGGTCACCCATCCTAGTACTACTCTCGCCCAAGCACGCTTGACTTCGGAGTTCTGATGGGATCCGGTGCATTAGTGCTGGTATGATCGCACCCGTCATGTTACGCATTGCAAATTTACTTGAAGCGTCTCAATTTCTCTTCTCGAAGGAAGTCTAGAGTGTTCAACTTCCGGCTTTTAAGCGACTCAATTAACGCAATTTCCCGAGCCCGACCCGATTAACGGAATACTACTTATGTACGACGAAATACAAAAATGAAAGTTGCTTGGTAAACGGAATTCCCGCGTTTCTACGTTCTCGTGCCCAACTTTCGATCCCGATGGACTCAAGGGGCCCGTGAGTACTGTTCGGAAAGCTCGTTTCGAGCCCAACACCCCTGGCCGGAATAATCCGTGAGTATAAAAAGAAAAGAAAAGAAAAACGAAAACGAGGGGTGCAACACGAGGACTTCCCAGGAGGTCACCCATCCTAGTACAACTCTCGCCCAAGCACGCTTAACTTCGGAGTCCTGATGGGATCCGGTGCATTAGTGCTGGTATGTTATCGCACCCGTCATGTTGATGCAAATCGCAAATTTACTTGAAGCGACTCAATTTCTCTTCTCGAAGGAAGTCTAGAGTGTTCAACTTCCGGCTTTTAAGCGACTCAAATAACGCAATATCACGTGCCCGACCCTATTAACGGAATACTACTTATGTACGACAAAATACAAAAATGGAAATTGCTTAGTAAACGGAATTCTCGCGTCTCTACGTTGTCGTGCCTAACTTTCGATCCCGATGGACTCACGGGGCCCGTGAGTACTGTTCGGAAAGCTCGTTTCGAGGCCAATACCCCGGGCCGGAATAATCCGTGAGGATAAAAAGAAAAGAAAAGAAAAACGAAAACGAGAGGTGCAACACGAGGACTTCCCAGGAGGTCACCCATCCTAGTACTACTCTCGCCCAAGCACGCTTAACTTCGGAGTTCTGATGGGATCCGGTGCATTAGTGCTGGTATGATCCCACCCGTCATGTTGTGCATTGCAAATTTACTTGAAGCGACTCAATTTCTCTTCTCGAAGGAAGTCTAGAATGTTCAACTTCCAACTTTTAAGCGACTCAATTAACGCAATTTCCCGAGCCCGACTCGATCAACGGAATACTACTTATTTACGACAAAATACAAAAATGAAAATTGCTTGGTAAACGGAATTCCAGCGTCTCAACGTTCTCGTGCCTAGCTTTCGATCCCGATGGACTCACGAGGCCCGTGAGTACTGTACGGAAAGCTCGTTTCGAGGCCAACACCCAGGGCCAGAATAATCCATGACAATAAAAAGAAAAAAAAAAAGAAAAACGAAAACGAGGGGTACAACACGAGGACTACCCAGGAGATCACCCATCCTAGTACTACTCTCGCCCAAGCACGCTTAACTTCGAAGTTCTGATGGGATCCGGTGCATTAGTGCTGGTATGATCGCACCCGTCATGTTACGCATTGCAAATTTTCTTGAAGCGACTCAATTTCTCTTCTCGAAGGAAGTCTAGAGTGTTCAACTTCCGGCTTTTAAGCGACTCAATTAACGCAATTTCCCGAGCCCGACTCAATCGACGGAATACTACTTATTTACGACGAAATACAAAAATGAAAACTGCTTGGTATACGGAATTCCCGCGTTTCTACGTTCTCGTGCCTAACTTTCGATCCCGATGGACTCACGGGGCCCGTGAGTACTGTTCGGAAAGCTCGTTTCGAGGCTAACACCCCGGGCCCGAATAATCCATGAGGATAAAACTAAAAGAAAAGAAAAACAAAAACGAGGGTTGCAACACGAGGACTACCCTGGAGGTCACCCATCCAAGTACTACTCTCGCCCAAGCATGCTTAACTTCGGAGTTCTGATGGGATCCGGTGCATTAGTGCTGGTATGATCGCACCCGTCATGTTATGCATCGCAAATTTACTTGAAGCAACTCAATTTCTCTTCTCGAAGGAAGTCTAGAGTGTTCAACTCCGGCTTTTAAGCGACTCAATCAACACAGTTTCCCAAGACCGACCCGATTGACGGAATACTACTTTTGTACGACGAAATACAAAAATGAAAATTGCTTGGTAAACGGAATTCCAGGGTCTCTACGTTCTCGTGCCTAGCTTTCGATCCCGATGGACTCACGAGGCCCGTTAATACTGTTCGGAAAGCTCGTTTCGAGACCAACATCCCGGCCCGGAATAATCCGTGAGGATACAAAGAAAAGAAAAGAAAAGAAAAACGAAAACGAGGGGTGCAACACGATGACTTCCTAGGAGGTCACCCATCCTAGTACTAATCTCGCCCAAGCACGCTGAACTTCGGAGTTTTGATGGGATACGGTGCATTAGTGCCGGTATGATCGCACCCGTCATTTTATGCATCGCAAATTTAGTTAAAACGACTCAATTTCTCTTCTCGAAGGAAGTCTAGAGTGTTCAACTTCCGGCTTTTAAGCGACTCAATTAACGCAATTTCCCGAGCCCGACTCGATTAACAGAATACTACTTATGTACGACGGAATACAAAAATGAAAATTGCTTGGTAAACGGAATTCCCGCGTCTGTACGTTCTCGTGCCTAACTTTCGATCCCGATGGACTCACGGGGCCCGTGAGTACTGTTCGGAAAGCTCGTTTCGTGGCCAACACCCCGGGCCAGAATAATCCGTGAGAATAAAAGAAAAAGAAAACAAAAACAAAAACGAGGGTTGCAACACGAGGACTACCCAGGAGGTCACCCATCCAAGTACTACTCTCACCCAAGAATGCTTGACTTCGGAGTTCTGATGGGATCCGGTGCATTAGTGCTGGTATGATCGCACCCGTCATGTTATACATCGCAAATTTACTTGGAGCCACTCAATTTCTCTTCTCGAAGGAAGTCTAGAGTGTTCAACTCCGGCTTTTAAGCGACTCAATTAACGCAATTTCCCGAGCCCGACTCGATTGACGGAATACTACTAATGTACGAGGAAATACAAAAATAAAAATTGCTTGGTAAACGGAATTCCCGCGTCTCTACGTTCTCGTGCCTAACTTTCGATCGCGATGGACTCACGGGAGCCGTGAGTACAGTTCGGAAAGCTCGTTTCGAGACCAATACCCCCGGCAGGAATAATCCGTGAGGATAAAAAGAAAAGAAAAGAAAAGAAAAACGAAAACGAGGGCTTTAACACGAGGACTTCCGAGGAGGTCACCCATCCTAGTATTAATCTCGCCCAAGCACGCTGAACTTCGGAGTTCTGATGGGATCCAGTGCATTAGTGCTGGTATGATCGCACCCGTCATGTTATGCATCGCAAATTTACTTGAAGCGACTCAATTTCTCTTCTCAAAGGAAATCTAGAGTGTTCAACTTCCGGCTTTTAAGCGACTCAATTAACGCAATTTTCCAAGCCCGACTCGATTAGAGGAATACTACTTATGTATGACGAAATACAAAAATGAAAATTGCTTGGTAAACGGAATTCCAGCGTCTGTACGTTCTCGTGCCTAGCTTTCGATCCCGATGGACTCACGAGGCCCGTTAGTACTGTTCGGAAAGCTTGTTTCGAGGCCAACACACCGGGCCGGAATAATCCGTGAGGATAAAAAGAAAAAAAAAGGAAAAACGAAAATGAGGGGTGCAACACAAAGACTACCCAGGAGGTCACCCGTCTTAGTACTACTCTCGCCCAAGCACGCTTAACTTCGGCACTGATCGGCAGCCGGAATAATCCGTCAAGGATAAAAACGAGGAAGTCTAGAGTGTTCAACCTCCGGCTTTAAGCGGAATCAATTAAACGCAATTTCCCGAGCCCGAAATTAACGGAATAATAACTTTGTAACGAGGCAAATACAAAAATGCAGAAGTTGCTTGGCTTAAACGCGAATTCAGCACCCGTCTATACGCTTCTCTGTGCCTAATTTGCGATTCGCGATTGGACTAACCGGGCGCGCCGGTCCCTGTGAGTACAGTTCAACGAGGAAAAGATCTTTTCGAGCGCCAAAAACCCCCGGCCCCTAGGAATAATCCGGAGGATAAAAAGAAAAAAAGAAAAAGAGAAAAGAAACCAAACAAAACGGAGGCCTGCTTTTTACACGCATGCGACTTCCCAGGAGGTCACCAATCCAAGTACTACTCTCGCCCAAGCACGCTGAACTTCGGAGTTCTGATGGGATCCGGTGCATTAGTGCTGGTATGATCGCACCCGTCATGTTACGCATTGCAAATTTACTTGAAGCGACTCAATTTCGCTTCTCGAAGGAAGTCTAGAGTGTTCAACTTCCGGCTTTTAAGCGACTCAATTAACGCAATTTCCCGAGCCTGACTCGATTAACGGAATACTACTTATGTACGACGGAATACAAAAATGAAAATTGATTGGTAAACGGAATTCCCGCGTCTCTACGTTCTCGTGCCTAACTTTCGATCCCGATGGACTCACGCGGCCCGTGAGTACTGTTCGGAAAGCTCTTCTGAGAGCAACACCCCGAGGCGCCGAATAATCCGTGAGGATAAAAAGAAAAGAAAAGAAAAGAAAAACGAGGAAAAAACGACACGAGGGCAAACCATGAGGTAACCCAAACGTCCCAGGAGAGTCACCATCCTAGTACTACTCTCGTCCAAGAACGCTTAACTTCGGAGTTCTGACGGGATCTGGTGCATTAGTGCTGGTATGATCGCACCCGTCATGTTACGCATTGCGAATTTACTTGAAGCGACTCAATTTCTCTTCTCAAAGGAAGTCTAGAGTGTTCAACTTCCGGCTTTTAAACGACTCAAATAACGCAATTTCCCGAGCCCGACTCGATTGACGGAATACTACTTATGTACGATGAAATACAAAAATGAGAGTTGCTTGGTAAACGGAATTCCCGCGTTTCTATGTTCTCGTGCCTAACATTCGATCGCAATGGACTCACGGGGCCCGTGAGTACTGTTCGGAATGCTCGTTTCGAGACCAATACCCCGGGCCGGAATAATCCATGAGGATAAAAAGAAAAGAAAAGAAAAACGAAAACGAGGGGTGCAACACGAGGACTTCCCAGGAGGTCACCCATCCAAGTACTACTCTCGCCCAAGAATGCTTGACTTCGGAGTTCTGATGGGATCCGGTGCATTAGTGCTGGTATGATCGCACCCGTCATGTCACGCATTGCAATTTTACTTGAAGCGACTCAATTTCTCTTCTCGAAGGAAGTCTAGAGTGTTCAACTTCCGGCTTTTAAGCGACTCAATTAACGCAATTTCCCGAGCCTGACTCGATTGACGGGATACTACTTATGTACGACGAAATACAAAAATGAAAATTGCTTGGTAAACGGAATTCCAGCGTCTCTACGTTCTCGTGCCTAGCTTTCGATCCCGATGGACTCACGAGGCCCGTGAGTACTGTTCGAAAAGCTTGTTTCGAGGCCAACACCCCCGGCCGAAATAATCCGTGAGGACAAAAAGAAAAGAAAAGAAAAACAAAAACGAGGGGTGCAACACGAGGACTTCCCAGGAGGTCACCCATCCTACTACTACTCTCGCCCAAATACTCTTAACTTTGTAGTTCTGATGGGATCCGGTGCATTAGTGCTAATGTGATCGCACCCGTCTTTTAAGCGACTCAATTAACGTAATTTCCCGAGCCCGACTCGATTAATGGAATACTACTTATGTACGACGAACTACAACAATGAAAATTGCTTGGTAAACGGAATTCCCGCGTCTCTACGTGCTTGTGCCTAACTTTCGATCGCGATGGACTCACGGGGCCCATGAGTACTGTTCGGTAAGCTCGTTTCGAGACCAAGACCCCGGGCTGGAATAATCCGTGAGGATAAAAAGAAAAGAAAAGAAAAGAAAAATGAAAACGAGGACTTCCTAGGAGGTCACCCATCCTACTACTAATCTCGCCCAAGCACGCTGAATTTCGGAGTTCTGATGGGATCCGGCGCATTAGTGCTGGTATGATCGAACCCGTCATGTTTTGCATCGCAAATTTACTTGAAGCGACTCAATTTCTCTTCTCGAAGGAAGTCTAGAGTGTTCAACTTCTGGCTTTTAAGCGACTCAATTAACGCAATTTCCCGAGCCTGACTCGATTGACGGGATACTACTTATGTACGACGAAATACAAAAATGAAAATTGCTTGGTAAACGGAATTCCAGCGTCTCTACGTTCTCGTGCCTAGCTTTCGATCCCGATGGACTCACGAGGCCCGTGAGTATTGTACGGAAAGCTTGTTTCAAGGCTAACACCCAGGGCGGAATAATCCATGACATTAAAAAGAACAAAAAATAAAAACGAAAACGAGGGTTGCAACACGAGGACTACCCAGGAGATCACCCATCGTAGTACTACTCTCGCCCAAGCACGCTTAACTTCGGAGTTCTGATGGGATCCGGTGCATTAGTGCTGGTATGATCGCACCCGTCATGTTACGCATTGCAAATTAACTTGAAGCGACTCAATTTCTCTTCTCGAAGGAAGTCTAGAGTGTTCAACTTCCGGCTTTTAAGCGGCTCAATTAACGCAATTTCCCGAGCCCGACTCGATCAACGGAATACTACTTATGTACGACGGAATACAAAAATGAAAATTGCTTGGTAAACGGAATTCCCGCGTCTCTACGTTCTCGTGCCTACCTTTCGATCCCTATGGACTCACGGGGCCCGTGAGTACTGTTCGGAAAGCTCGTTTCGTGGCCAACACCCCGGGCCCGAATAATCCGTGAGGATAAAAGGAAAAGAAAAGAAAAACGAAAACGAGGGGTGCAGCACGAGGACTTCCCAGGAGGTCACCAATCCTAGTACTACTCTCGCCCAAATACGCTTAACTTTGGAGTTCTGATGGGATCCGGTGCATTAGTGCTAGTATGATCGCACCCGTCATGTTATGCATCGCAAATTTACTTGAACCGACTCAATTTCTCTTCTCGAAGGAAGTCTAGAGTGTTCAACTCCGGCTTTTAAGCGACTCAATTAACGCAATTTCCCGTGCCCGACTCGATTAAAGGAATACTACTTATGTACGACGAAATACAAAAATGAAAATTGCTTGGTAAACGGAATTCCCGCATTTCTATGTTCTCGTGCCTAACTTGCGATCCCGATGGACTCACGGGGCCCGTGAGTACTGTTCGGAAAGATCGTTTCGAGGCCAACACCTCGGGCCAAAATAATCTGTGAGAATAAAAGGAAAAGAAAAGAAAAACAAAAACGAGGGTTGCAACACGAGGACTACCCACGAGGTCACCCATCCAAGTACTACTCTCGCCCAAGAACGCTTAAGTTCGAAGTTCTGATAGGATCCGGTGCATTAGTGCTGGTATGATCGCACCCGTCATGTTATGCATCGCAAATTTACTTGGAGCCACTCAATTTCTCTTCTCGAAGGAAGTCTAGAGTGTTCAACTCCGGCTTTTAAGCGACTCAATTAACGCAATTTCCCGAGCCCGACTCGATTAACGGGATACTACTTATGTACGACGGAATACAAAAATGAAAATTGCTTGGTAAACGGAATTCCCGCGTCTATACGTTCTCGTGCCTAACTTTCGATCCCGATGGACTCACGGGGCCCGTGAGTACTGTTCGGAAAGCTCGTTTCGAGACCAACACCCCGGGCCGGAATAATCCGTGAGGATAAAAAGAAAAGAAAAGAAAAACGAAAACGAGGGGTGCAACACGAGGACTTCCCAGGAGGTCACCCATCCTAGTACTAATCTCGCCCAAGCACGCTGAACTTCGGAGTTCTGATGGGATCTGTTACATTAGTGCTGGTATGATCGCATCCGTCATGTTATGCATCGCAAATTTACTTGAAGCGACTCAATTTCTCCTCTCAAAGGAAGTCTAGAGTGTTCAACTTCCGGCTTTTAAACGACTCAATTAACGCAATTTCCCGAGCCCGACCCGATTGACGGAATACTACTTATGTACGACGAAATACAAAAATGAAAATTGCTTGGTAAACGGAATTCCAGCGTCTCTACGTTCTCGTATCTAGCTTTCGATCCCGATGGACTCACGAGGCCCGTGAGTACTATTCGGAAAGCTCGTTTCGATGCCAACACCTCGGGCTGGAATAATCCGTGAGGATCAAAGTAAAAGAAAAGAAAAACAAAAACGAGGGGTGCAACATGAGGGCTACCCAGGAGGTCACCCATCCAAGTACTACTATCGCCCAAGCACGCTTAACTTCGGAGTTCTGATGGGATTCGGTGCATTAGTGCTGGTATGATCGAACCCGTCATGTTATGCATTGCAAATTTACTTGAAGCAACTCAATTTCTCTTCTCGAAAGAAGACTAGAGTGTTCAACTCCGGCTTTTAAGCGACTCAATTAACACAATTTCCTGAGCCCGACTCGATTGATGGAATACTACTTATGTACGACGAAATACAAAAATGAAAATTGCTTGGTAAACGGAATTCCCTCATCTTTACGTTCTCGTACCTAACTTTCGATCGCGATGGACTCACGGGGCCCGTGAGTACTGTTCGGAAAGCTCGTTTCGAGATCAACACCCTGGGCCGGAATAATCCGTGAGAATAAAAGGACAAGAAAAGAAAAGAAAAACGAAAACGAGGGGTGCAACACGAAGACTTCCCATGAGGTCACCCATCCTAGCACTAATCTTGCCCAAGCACGCTGAACTTCGGAGTTCTGATGGGATCCGGTGCATTAGTGCTGGTATGATCGCACCCGTCTTGTTATGTATCACAAATTTACTTGAAGCGACTCAATGTCTCTTCTCAAAGGGAGTCTAGATTGTTCAACTTCTTGCTTTTAAGCTACTCAATTAACGCAATTTCCCGAGCCCGACTCGATTGACGGAATACTACTTATGTACGACGAAATACAAAAATGAAAATTGCTTGGTAAACGGAATTCCAGCGTCTCTACGTTCTCGTGCCTAGCTTTCGATCCCGATGGACTCATGAGGCCCGTGAGTACTGTTCAGAAAGCTCGTTTCGAGGCCAACACCCCGGGCCGGAATAATCCGTAAGGGAAAAAAGCAAAGAAAAGAAAAACAAAAACGAGGGGTGCAACCAAGTACTTTCCAGGAGGTCACCCATCCTAGTACTAATCTAGCCCAAGCACGCTGAACTTCGGAGTTCTGATGGGATCCGGTGCATTAGTGCTGGTATGATCGTACCCGTCATGTTTTGCATCGCAAATTTACTTGAAGCGACTCAATTTCTCTTCTCAAAGGAAGTCTAGAGTGTTCAACTTCCGGCTTTTAAGCGACTCAATTAACGCAATTTCCCGCGCCCGACTCGATTAACGGAATACTACT
>JAGKPW010000633.1:0-20354 GCA_019926035.1 Melaleuca alternifolia | reverse complement strand
AACCCATATAAAGATCTTTGCAATTTGATTGAGAACAAATTACAAGGAGTGTATGCTTCATGCATTTTAAATCCCTCAGGAATTTTCATGTAAATATCAGAGTCTAATGAGCCATATAGATATGCTGTCACAATGTTTATAAGACGCATTTTCAATTTTTCAAAGACGGCCAAGCTAATTAGAAAACGAAATGTAATCATATCTAGCACAAATGAATATGTTTCATCATAATCAATCCTAGGTCTCTAGGAGAATCCTTGAGCAATGAGTCGGGCTTTATACCTGACAATCTCGTTTTTCTCATTTCATTTTCAGACAAATAACCATTTATATCCAACGGGCTTTACATTGTCTAGGATTCGAGTTGTAGGTCCAAAAACCTCTCGTTTAACTAGGAAAGTCAATTTAGCCTTGATTGCTTCCTCCTACTTAGGCCAATCCTACCTTTGACAGCATTCAATAATAGATTGTGACTCATAATCATCATTTTTAATATGATGAGTAACTGAGAATGCAAAAATATCATCAATGATTATTTCATTTCAATCCCAAATCTCATTATATTGTGTAATAGAATTCTTAGTATTCCTGGGGTTGGTAATCTTTTTATAGATTTGTGCCTTTTCAAGGGCAATAAGCTCTTATGGAGCAACCTCTTAAGGGGCAATAACCTCTTCAAGAGCAAACACAACACTAGACTCTTTTGGAGCACTATGCTCTTTTGGAGTTGATTTTTGATTATTTCTCCTTCGTTTATGAGGTACAATATCTTTTGATCCTATCGGTCTACCACGCTTCAGGCATGGGGGAGTTTGATCCACTTTAGCCTGTCCTTCAGGAACAACTATTCGAGCTGGAGCATTTACAGTTGGACTATGAAACTTTGTCACCTTAGCAGCATCATTAAATATATTAAGAAGTCTATTGGTCATATTTTGTAAATGTAGTATACGATGTACCTCGTTTTCACACTCAAAAGTTCTTAGGTCTAGTTGAGATAAATTTTTCTCATCCCATGAGAAAGATTTGACTGGTGTTTGTTTTGCAACAATTGAAGTTGCAGGTGTCCCAATTGATGGAAACACAATCTCATCGAAATGACAATCTGCAAATCTTGTAGTAAAAAGACCACCAGTAGTTGGTTCCAAGAACCTAATGATGGATAGTGAATTAAACCCAACATAAATGCCAGATGGCTTGGGGACCCATTTTTGTTCTTTTTGGCGGTGCTACAGGCACATGTACTGCGACCAAATGCGCGCAAGAGAGAAATATTATGTTCATAACCAAGAATCATTTGAAGATGAGATTGTAATAGACTAGCAGTAAGGCGCAATCTTATTAAGGCCGCAGCATGCAAAACTACATGACCTCATGCTGTGTCTTTGAGATTTGTTCTCAATAATAGAGTCTGAGCAATAATTTGAATACGTTTAATCAACGATTCTACCAATCCATTTTGAGTATGGACATGTGCGAGCGAGTGCTCAACCTTGATTCCGACTGAAGCACAATACACATCAAAACTCTTTGATGTAAATTCGCCAGCATTATCCATCCTTATTCTTTTAATTGGATAATCAAGGAATTGTGCCCGGAGCTTTATAATTTGTGTAAGTAATCGTGCAAAGGCGACATTACGAGTTGATAATAGGCAAACATAAGACCATCTATAGGATGCGTCCACAAGTACCATAAAATATTGAAATAGTCCACTTGATGGATGTAATGGTCCACAAATATCACCCTGAAATCTTTGCAGAAATACATGGTATTAATGCTTAACATTTGTTATAGAAGGTTTTATAATGAGTTTTCCCTGTGAACAAGCTTTACAAGTATAGTCCTTGGATAACAATACATTTGTAGCCTTTAAATGGTGCCCTTTTGTATTCCGAATTATTCTACACATGATTGAAGTACCATGGTGCCCAAGGCGATCATGCTACAACCCCAATTGCTCAGGGTTTACCAATCTCTAGGATATGGTTGCGTAGGTTTCAATGGCTTTAATCTCAACAAAATACAAACCCATAGGAAAAGCTTGTAATTTCTCATGGATGGTCTTCAGGCCCATCTTATAAGAGGTAATGCCAATATATTCTTTATTTTGCTCATAGATAGTCTCAATATGGTACCCATTACAGCGTACATCTTTAAAGCTAAGCAAATTCCTTTTTGATTTGTTGCTTAAAAACGCAAGGATTGTGCCATTTGGCAAAACAATTGTGTCATTCCCGAAACCATCAATAATTGGAATAAAACCTGATATTATATGGACACGTGCCTTATGCAATGTCATACTCAAGAAAAAAAATGTCTAATGCACGTGCCTAATGCACCGGATCCCATCAGAACTCCGAAGTTAAGCGTGCTTGGGCGAGAGTAGTACTAGGATGGGTGACCTCCTGGAAAGTCCTCGTGTTGCACCCCTCGTTTTCGTTTTCGTTTTTCTATTCCTTTCTTTTTATCCTCACGGATTATTCCGGCCCTGGGGTGTTGGCCTCGAAACGAGCTTTCCGAACAGTACTCACGGGCCCCGTGAGTCCATCGGGATAGAAAGTTAGGCACGAGAACGTAGAGACGCGGGAATTCCGTTTACCAAGCAATTTTCATTTTTGTATTCCGTCGTACATAAGTAGTGTTCCGTTAATCGAGTCGGGCTCGGGAAATTGCGTTAATTGAGTCGCTTAAAAGCCGGAAGTTGAAAACTCTAGACTTCCTTCGAGAAGAGAAATTGAGTCGCTTCAAGTAAATTTGCATGAGAACATGACGGGTGGATTCAAACAGACACTATGCAAGGTCCATCAGGAACTACGAAGTTAAGCTGCTTGGGCAAGAGAGTAGTAACTAGGTGGTGACCTCCGGGGAGTCCTCGTGTTGCACCCCTCGTTTCGGTTCGTTTTTCTATTTCTTTTCTTTTTATCCTCACGGATTATTCCGGCCCTGGGGTGTTGGCCTCGAAACGAGCTCTCCGAACAGTACTCACGGGCCCCGTGAGTCCATCGGGATCGAAAGTTAGGCACGAGAACGTAGAGACGCGGGAATTCAGTTTACCAAGCAATTTTCATTTTTGTATTCCGTCGTACATAAGTAGTATTCCGTTAATCGAGTCGGGCTCGGGAAATTGCGTTAATTGAGTCGCTTAAAAGCCGGAAGTTGAACACTCTAGACTTCCTTCGAGAAGAGAAATTGAGTCGCTCCAAGTAAATTCGCAATGCGTAACATGACGGGTGCGATCATACCAGCACTACTGCACCGGATCCCATCAGAACTCCGAAGTTAAGCGTGCTTGGGCGAGAGTAGTACTAGGATGGGTGACCTCCTGGGAAGTCCTCGTGTTGCACCACTCGTTTTCGTTTTCGTTTTTCTATTCTTTTCTTTTTATCCTCACGGATTATTCCGGCCCTGGGGTGTTGTCCTCGAAACGAGCTTTCCGAACAGTACTCACGGGCCCCGTGAGTCCATCGGGATCGAAAGTTAGGCACGAGAACGTAGAGACGCGGGAATTACGTTTACCAAGCAATTTTCATTTTTGTATTCCGTCGTACATAAGTAGTATTCCGTTAATCGAGTCGGGCTCGGGAAATTGCGTTAATGGAGTCGCTTAAAAGCCGGAAGTTGAACACTCTAGACTTCCTTCGAGAAGAGAAATTGAGTCGCTTCAAGTAAATTCGCAATGCGTAACATGGCGGGTGCGATCATACCAGCACTAATGCACCGGATCCCATCAGAACTCCGAAGTTAAGCGTGCTTGGGCGAGAGTAGTACTAGGATGGGTGACCTCCTGGGAAGTCCTCGTGTCGCACCTCTCGTTTTCGTTTTCGTTTTTCTATTCTTTTCTTTTTATCCTCACGGATTATTCCGGCCCTGGGGTGTTGGCCTCGAAACGAGCTTTCCGAACAGTACTCACGGCCCCCGTGAGTCCATCGGGATCGAAAGTTAGGCACGAGAACGTAGAGACGCGGGAATTCCGTTTACCAAGCAATTGTCATTTTTGTATTCCGTCGTACATAAGTAGTATTCCGTTAATCGAGTCGGGCTCGGCAAATTGCGTTAATTGAGTCGCTTAAAAGCCGGAAGTTGAACACTCTAGACTTCCTTCGAGAAGAGAAATTGAGTCGCTGCAAGTAAATTCGCAATGCGTAACATGACGGGTGCGATCATACCAGCACTAATGCACCGGATCCCATCAGAACTCCGAAGTTAAGCGTGCTTGGGCGAGAGTAGTACTAGGATGGGTGACCCCCTGGGAAGTCCTCGTGTTGCACCCCTCGTTTTCGTTTTCGTTTTTCTATTCTTTTCTTTTTATCCTCACGGATTATTCCTGCCCTGGGGTGTTGGCCTCGAAACGAGCTTTCCGAACAGTACTCACGGGCCCCGTGAGTCCATCGGGATCGAAAGTTAGGCACGAGAACGTAGAGACGCGGAAATTCCGTTTACCAAGCAATTTTCATTTTTGTATTCCGTCGTACATAAGTAGTATTCCGTTAATCGAGTCGGGCTCGGAAAATTGCGTTAATTGAGTCGCTTAAAAGCCGGAAGTTGAACACTCTAGACTTCCTTCGAGAAGAGAAATGGAGTCGCTTCAAGTAAATTCGCAATGCGTAACATGACGGGTGCGATCATACCAGCACTAATGCACCGGATCCCATCAGACCTCCGAAGTTAAGCGTGCTTGGGCGAGAGTAGTACTAGGATGGGTGACCTCCTGAGGTCCTCAGTGTTTTTTTATTTTTTTTTTTTCCCCTTTTTTCCTCTTTTTTTTTTTTTTTTTTTTTTTTTTTTTTTTTCATGCACCCCTCGTTTTCGTTTTCGTTTTTCTATTCTTTTCTTTTTATCCTCACGGATTATTTCGGCCCTGGGGTGTTGGCCTCGAAACGAGCTTTCCGAACAGTACTCACGGGGCCCGTGAGTCCATCGGGATCGAAAGTTAGGCACGAGAACGTAGAGACGCGGGAATTCCGTTTACCAAGCAATTTTCATTTTTTTATTCCGTCGTACATAAGTAGTATTCCGTTAATCGAGTCGGGCTCGGGGAATTGCGTTAATTGAGTCGCTTAAAAGCCGGAAGTTGAACACTATAGACTTCCTTCGAGAAGAGAAATTGAGTCGCTTCAAGTAAATTTGCGATGCATAAAATGACGGGTGCGATCATACCAGCACTAATGCACCGGATCCCATCAGAACTCCGAAGTTAAGCGTGCTTGGGCGAGAGTAGTACGAGGATGGGTGACCTCCTGGGAAGTCCTCGTGTTGCACCCCTCGTTTTCGTTTTCGTTTTTCTATTCATTTCTTTTTATCCTCACGGATTATTCCGGCCCTGGGGTGTTGGCCTCGAAACGAGCTTTCCGAACAGTACTCACGGGCCCAGTGAGTCCATCGGGATCGAAAGTTAGGCACGAGAACGTAGAGACGCGGGAATCCGTTTACCAAGCAATTTTCATTTTTGTATTCCGTCGTACATAAGTAGTATTCCGTTAATCGAGTCGGGCTCGGGAAATTGCGGTAATTGAGTCGCTTAAAAGCCGGAAGTTGAACACTCTAGACTTCCTTCGAGAAGAGAAATTGAGTCGCTTCAAGTAAATTCGCAATGCGTAACAGGACGGGTGCGATCATACCAGCACTAATGCACCGGATCCCATCAGAACTCCGAAGTTAAGCGTGCTTGGGCGAGAGTAGTACTAGGATGGGTGACCTCCTGGGAAGTCCTCGGTTGCACCCCTCGTTTTCGTTTTCGTTTTTCTATTCTTTTCTTTTTATCCTCACGGATTATTCCGGCCCTGGGGTGTTGGCCTCGAAAAGAGCTTTCCGAACAGTACTCACGGGCCCCGTGAGTCCATCGGGATCGAAAGTTAGGCACGAGAACGTAGCAGAAGGGGAATTCAGTTTACCAAGGCCATTTTCATTTTGTATTTCAGTCGTACTAAGTAGTATGTCGTTAATTAGTCGGGCTCGGGAAATTGGCGTTAATTGAGTCGCTTAACGCCGGAAGTTGAACAACTCTAGACATCCTTCAAGAAGAGAAATTGAGTCGCTTCAAGAAAAATTCGCAATGCGTAACATGACGGGTGCGATCATACCAGCACTAATGCCCCGGATCCCATCAGAACTCCGAAGTTAAGCGTGCTTGGGCGAGTGTAGTACTAGGATGGGTGACCTCCTGGGAAGTCCTCGTGTTGCACCCCTCGTTTTCGTTTTCGTTTTTCTATTATTTTCTTTTTATCCTCACGGATTATTCCGGCCCTGGGGTGTTGGCCTCGAAACGAGCTTTCGAACAGTACTCACGGGCCCCGTGAGTCCATCGGGATCGAAAGTTAGGCACGAGAACGTAGAGACGCGGGAATTCCGTTTACCAAGCAAATTTCATTTTTGTATTCCGTCGTACATAAGTAGTATTCCGTTAATCGAGTCGGGCTCGGGCAATTGCGTTAATTGAGTCGCTTAAAAGCCGGAAGTTGAACACTCTAGACATCCTTCAAGAAGAGAAATTGAGTCGCTTCAAGAAAAATTCGCAATGCGTAACATGACGGGTGCGATCATACCAGCACTAATGCCCCGGATCCCATCAGAACTCCGAAGTTAAGCGTGCTTGGGCGAGAGTAGGACTAGGATGGGTGACCTCCTGGGAAGTCCTCGTGTTGCACCCCTCGTTTTCGTTTTCGTTTTTCTATTCTTTTCTTTTTATCCTCACGGATTATTCGGCCCTGGGGTGTTGGCCTCGAAACGAGCTTTCCGAACAGTACTCACGGGCCCCGTGAGTCCATCGGGATCGAAAGTTAGGCACGAGAACGTAGAGACGCGGGAATCCCGTTTACCAAGCAATTTTCATTTTTGTATTCCGTCGTACATAAGTAGTATTCCGTTAATCGAGTCGGGCTCGGGAAATTGCGTTAATTGAGTCGCTTAAGAGCCGGAAGTTGAACACTCTAAACTTCCTTCGAGAAGAGAAATTGAGTCGCTTCAAGTAAATTCGCAATGCGTAACATGACGGGTGCGATCATACCAGCACTAATGCACCGGATCCATCAGAACTCCGAAGTTAAGCGTGCTTGGGCGAGAGTAGTACTAGGATGGGTGACGCCTGGGAAGTCCTCGTGTTGCACCCCTCGTTGTCGTTTTCGTTTTTCTATTCTTTTCTTTTTATCCTCACGGATTATTCCGGCCCTGGGGTGTTGGCCGCGAAACGAGCTTTCCGAACAGTACTCACGGGCCCCGTGAGTCCATCGGGATCGAAAGTTAGGCACGAGAACGTAGAGACGCGGGAATTCCGTTTACAAAGCAATTTTCATTTTTGTATTCCGTCGTACATAAGTAGTATTCAGTTAATCGAGTCGGGCTCGGGAAATTGCGTTGATTGAGTCGCTTAAAAGCCGGAAGTTGAACACTCTAGACTTCCTTCGAGAAGAGAAATTGAGTCGCTTCCAGTAAATTTGCAATGCATAATGTGACGGGTGCGATCATACCAGCACTAATGCACCGGATCCCATCAGAACTCCGAAGTTAAGCGTGCTTGGGCGAGAGTAGTACTAGGATGGGTGACCTACTGGGAAGTCCTCGTGTTGCACCCCTCGTTTTCGTTTTCGTTTTTCTATTCTTTTCTTTTTATCCTCACGGATTATTCCGGCCCTGGGGGGTTGGCCTCGAAACGAGCTTTCCGAACAGTACTCACGGGCCCCGTGAGTCCATCGGGATGGAAAGTTAGGCACGAGAACGTAGAGACGCGGGAATTCCGTTTACCAAGCAATTTTCATTTTTGTATTCAGTCGTACATAAGTAGTATTCCGTTAATCGAGTCGGGCTCGGGAAATTGCGTTAATTGAGTCGATTAAAAGCCGGAAGTTGAACACTCTAGACTTCCTTCAAGAAGAGAAATTGAGTCGATTCAAGTACAAATTTGCAATGCGTAAACATGAGGGTGCGATCATACCCGCACTAATGCACCGGATCCCATCAGAACTCCGAAGTTAAGCGTGCTTGGGCGAGAGTAGTACTAGGATGGGTGACATCCTGGGAAGTCCTCGTGTTGCACCCCTCGTTTTCGTTTTCGTTTTTCTATTCTTTTCTTTTTATCATCACGGATTATTCCGGCCCTGGGGTGTTGGCCTCGAAACGAGCTTTCCGAACAGTACTCACGGGCCCCGTGAGTCCATCGGGATCGAAAGTTAGGCACGAGAACGTAGCGACGCGGGAATTCCGTTTACCAAGCAATTTTCATTTTTGTATTCCGTCGTACATAAGTAGTATTTCGTTAATCGAGTCGGGCTCGGGAAATTGCGTTAATTGAGTCGCTTAAAAGCCGGAAGTTGAACACTCTAGACTTCCTTCGAGAAGAGAAATTGAGTCGCTTCAAGTAAATTTGCAATGCGTAACATGACGGGTGCGAACATACCAGCACTAATGCACCGGATCCCATCAGAACTCCGAAGTTAAGCTTGCTTGGGCGAGAGTAGTACTAGGATGGGTGACCTCCTGGGAAGTCCTCGTGTTGCACCCATCGTTTTCGTTTTCGTTTTTCTATTCTTTTCTTTTTATCCTCACGGATTATTCCGGCCCTGGGGTGTTGGCCTCGAAACGAGCTTTCCGAACAGTACTCACGGGCCCGTGAGTCCATCGGGATCGAAAGTTAGGCACGAGAACGTAGAGACGCGGGAATTCCGTTTACCAAGCAATTTTCTTTTTTGTATTCCGTCGTACATAAGTAGTATTCCGTTAATCGAGTCGGGCTCGGGAAATTGCGTTAATTGAGTCGCTTAAAAGCCGAAAGTTGAACACTCTAGACTTCCTTCGAGAAGAGAAATTGAGTCGCTTCAAGTAAATTTGCAATGCGTGACATGACGGGTGCGATCATACCAGCACTAATGCACCGGATCACATCAGAACTCCGAAATTAAGCGTGCTTGGGCGAGAGTAGTACTAGTATGGGTGACCTCCTGGGAAGTCCTCGTGTTGCACCCCTCGTTTTCGTTTTTCGTTTTTCTTTTCTTTTTATCCTCACGGATTATTCCGGCCCTGGGGTGTTGGCCTCGAAACGAGCTTTCCGAACAGTAATCACGGGCCCCGTGAGTCCATCGGGATCGAAAGTTAGGCACGAGAACGTAGAGACGCGGGAATTTCGTTTACCAATCAATTTTCATTTTTGTATTCCGTCGTACATAAGTAGTATTCCGTTAATCGAGTCGGGCTCGGGAAATTGCGTTAATTGAGTCGCTTAAAAGCCGGAAGTTGAACACTCTAGACTTCCTTCAAGAAGAGAAATTGAGTCGCTTAAAGTAAATTCGCAATGCGTAACATGACGGGTGCGATCATACCAGCACTAATGCACCGGATCCCATCAGAACTCCGAAGTTAAGCGTGCTTGGGCGAAAGTAGTACTAGGATGGGTGACCTCCTGGGAAGTCCTCGTGTTGCACCCCTCGTTTTCGTTTTCGTTTTTCTATTCTTTTCTTTGTATCCTCACGGATTATTCCGGCCCTGGGGTGTTGGCCTCGAAACGAGCTTTCCGAACAGTTCTCACGGGCCCCGTGAGTCCATCGGGATCGAAAGTTAGGCACGAGAACGTAGAGACGCGGGAATTCCGGTTACCAAGCAATTTTCATTTTTGTATTCCGTCGTACATAAGTAGTATTCCGTTAATCGAGTCGGGCTCGGGACATTGCGTTAATTGAGTCGCTTAAAAGCCGGAAGTTGAACACTCTAGACTTCCTTCGAGAAGAGAAATTGAGTCGCTTCAATTAAATTTGCAATGCGTGACATGACGGGTGCGATCATACCAGCACTAATGCACCGGATCCCATCAGAACTCCGAAGTTAAGCGTGCCTGGGCGAGAGTAGTACTAGGATGGGTGACTCTGGGGAAGTCCTCGTGTTGCACCCCTCGTTTTAGTTTTCGTTTTTCTATTCTTTTCTTTTTATCCTCACGGATTATTCCGGCCCTGGGGTGTTGGCCTCGAAACGAGCTTTCCGAACAGTACATACGGGCCCCGTGAGTCCATCGGGATCGAAAGTTAGGCACGAGAACGTAGAGACGGGGGAATTCCGTTTACCAAGCAATTTTCATTTTTGTATTCCGTCGTACATAAGTAGTATTCCGTTAATCGAGTCGGGCTCGGGAAATTGCGTTAATTGAGTCGCTAAAAAGCCGGAAGTTGAACACTCTAGACTTCCTTCGAGAAGAGAAATTGAGTCGCTTCAAGTAAATTTGCAATGCGTAAACAGTGACGGGGGCGCTCTACAGCACTAATGCACGGATCCCCCCCAATCAGAACTCGAGTTAAGCGTGTTGGGGAGAGTATACTAGGATGGGTACTCCTGAGGAAGTCCTCGTGGTGCACCCTCGTTTTCGTTTTCGTTTTTTTTTTTTCTTTTTATCCTCCACGGATTCTTCGGCATCCTGGGGTGTTGGCCTCGAAACGAGCTTTCCGAACAGTACTCACGGGCCCCGTGAGTCCATCGGGATCGAAAGTTAGGCACGAGAAAGTAGAGACGCGGGAATTCCGTTTACCAAGCAATTTTCATTTTTGTATTCCGTCGTACATAAGTAGTATTCCGTTAATAGAGTCGGGCTCGGGAAATTGCGTTAATTGAGTCGCTTAAAAGCCGGAAGTTGAACACTCTAGACTTCCTTCGAGAAGAGAAATTGAGTCGCTTCAAGTAAATTTGCAATGCGTAACATGACGGTGCGATCATACCAGCACTAATGCACCGGATCCCATCAGAACTCCGAAGTTAAGCTGACTTTGGGCGAGAGTAGTTACTAGGATGGCGTCGACTCGGGGAAGTCTCGTGTTGCACCCCTCGTTTCGTGTTTGTTTTTTCTACTTTCTTTTTATACTCACGGACTATTCCGGCCCTGGGGGTGTGGCCTCGAAACGAGCTTTCGAAACCGTACTCACGGGCCCGTGAAGTCAATCGGATCGAAAGTTAGGCACGAGAACGTAGGACGCGGGATTCCGTTTACCAAGAATTTTCATTTTGTATTCCGTCGTACATAAGTAGTATTCCGGTAATCGAGTCGGGCTCGGGAAATTGCGTTAATTGAGTCGCTTAAAAGCCGGAAGTTGAACACTCTAGACTTCCTTCGAGAAGAGAAATTGAGTCGCTTCAAGTAAATGTGCAATGCGTAACATGACGGGTGCGATCATACCAGCACTAATGCACCGGATCCCATCAGAACTCCGAAGTTAAGCGTGCTTGGGCGAGAGTAGTACTATGATGGGTGACCTCCTGGGAAGTCCTCGTGTTGCACCCCTCGTTTTCGTTTTCGTTTTTCTATTCTTTTCTTTTTATCCTCACGGATTATTCCGGCCCTGGGGCTGTGGGGCCCAGACGAGCTTCCGACAGTACTCACGGGCCCGTGGAGTCCATCGGGATCGAAAGTTAGGCCACAGAGAATAGAGACGCGGGAATTCCGTTTACCAAGCAAGTTTCATTTTTGTATTCCGTCGTACATAAGTAGTATTCCGTTAATCGAGTCGGGCTCGGGAAATTGCGTTAATTGAGTCGCTTAAAAGCCGGAAGTTGAACACTCTAGACTCCCTTCGAGAAGAGAAATTGAGTCGCTTCAAGTAAATTTGCAATGCGTAACATGAGGGTGCGATCATACCAGCACTAATGCACCGGATCCCATCAGAACTCCGAAGTTAAGCGTGCTTGGGCGAGACTTGTACTAGGATGGGTGACCTCCTGGGAAGTCCTCGTGTTGCACCCCTCGGTTTCGTTTTCGTTTTTCTATTCTTTTCTTTTTATCCTCACGGATTATTCGGGCCCTGGGGTGTTGGCCTCGAAACGAGCTTTCCGAACAGTACTCACGGGCCCCGTGAGTTCATCGGGATCGAAAGTTAGGCACGAGAACGTAGAGACGCGGGAATTCCGTTTACCAAGCATTTTTCATTTTTGTATTCCGTCGTACATAAGTAGTATTCCGTTAATCGAGTCGGGCTCGGGAAATTGCGTTAATTGAGTCGCTTAAAAGCCGGAAGTTGAACACTCTAGACTTCCTTCGAGAAGAGCAATTGAGTCGCTTCAAGTTAATTTGCAATGCGTAACATGACGGGTGCGATCATACCAGCACTAATGCACCGGATCCCATCAGAACTCCGAAGTTAAGCGTGATTGGGCGAGAGTAGTACTAGGATGGGTGACCTCCTGGGAAGTCCTCGTGTTGCACCCCTCGTTTCCGTTTTCGTTTTTCTATTCTTTTCTTTTTATCCTCACGGATTATTCCGGCCCTGGGGTGTTGGCCTCGAAACGAGCTTTCCGAACAGTACACACGGGCCCCGTGAGTCCATCGGGATCGAAAGTTAGGCACGAGAACGTAGAGACGCGGGAATTTCGTTTACCAAGCAATTTTCATTTTTGTATTCCGTCGTACATAAGTAGTATTCCGTTACTCGAGTCGGGCTCGGGAAATTGCGTTAATTGAGTCGCTTAAAAGCCGGAAGTTGAACACTCTAGACTTCCTTCGAGAAGAGAAATTGAGTCGATTCAAGTAAATTTGCAATGCGTAACATGACGGGTGCGATCATACCAGCACTAATGCACCGGATCCCATCAGAACTCCGAAGTTAAGCGTGCTTGGGCGAGGGTAGTACTAGGATGGGTGACCTCCTGGGAAGTCCTCGTGTTGCACCCCTCGTTTTCGTTTTCGGTTTTCTATTCTTTTCTTTTTATCCTCACGGATTATTCCGGCCCTGGGGTGTTGGCCTCGAAACGAGCTTTCCGAACAGTACTCACGGGCCCCGTGAGTCCATCGGGAGCGAAAGTTAGGCACGAGAACGTAGAGACGCGGGAATTCCGTTTACCAAGCAATTTTCATTTTTGTATTCCGTCGTACATAAGTAGTTTTCCGTTAATCGAGTCGGGCTCGGGAAATTGCGTTAATTGAGTCGCTTAAAAGCCGGAAGTTGAACACTCTAGACTTCCTTCGAGAAGAGAAATTGAGTCGCTTCAAGTAAATTTGCAATGAGTAACATGACGGGTGCGATCATACCAGCACTAATGCACCGGATCCCATCAGAACTCCGAAGTTAAGCGTGCTTGGGGGAGAGTAGTACTAGGATGGGTGACCTCCTGGGAAGTCCTCGTGTTGCACCCCTCGTTTTCGTTTTCGTTTTCGTTTTTCTATTCTTTTCTTTTTATCCTCAAGGATTATTCCGGCCCTGGGGTGTTGGCCTCGAAACGAGCTTTCCGAACAGTACTCACGGGCCTCGTGAGTCCACGGGATCGAAAGTTAGGCACGAGAACGTAGAGACGCGGGAATTCCGTTTACCAAGCAATTTTCATTTTTGTATTCCGTAGTACATAAGTAGTATTCCGTTAATCGAGTCGGGCTCGGGAAATTGCGTTAATTGAGTCGCTTAAAAGACGGAAGTTGAACACTCTAGACTTCCTTCGAGAAGAGAAATTGAGTCGCTTCAAGTAAATTTGCAATGCGTGACATGACGGGTGCGATCATACCAGCACTAATGCGCCGGATCCCATCAGAACTCCGAAGTTAAGCGTGCTTGGGCGAGAGTAGTACTAGGATGGGTGACCTCCTGGGAAGTCATCGTGTTGCACCCCTCGTTTTCGTTTTCGTTTTTCTATTCTTTTCTTTTTATCCTCACGGATTATTCCGCCCCTGGGGTGTTGGCCTCGAAACGAGCTTTCCGAACAGTACTCACGGGCCCCGTGAGTCCATCGGGTTCGAAAGTTAGGCACGAGAACGTAGAGACGCGGGAATTCCGTTTACCAAGCAATTTTCATTTTTGTATTCCGTCGTACATAAGTAGTATTCCGTTAATCGTGTCGGGCTCGGGAAATTGCGTTAATTGAGTCGCTTAAAAGCCGGAAGTTGAACACTCTAGACTTCCTTCGAGAAGAGGAATTGAGTCGCTTCAAGTAAATTTGCGATGCATAAAATGACGGGTGCGATCATACCAGCACTAATGCACCGGATCCCATCAGAACTCCGAAGTTAAGCGTGCTTGGGCGAGAGTAGTACTAGGATGGGGGACCTCCTGGGAAGTCCTCGTGTTGCACCCCTCGTTTTCGTTTTCGTTTTTCTATTCTTTTCTTTTTATCCTCACGGATTATTCCGGCCCTGGGGTGTTGGCCTCGGAACGAGCTTTCCGAACAGTACTCACGGGCCCCGTGAGTCCATCGGGATCGAAAGTTAGGCACGAGAACGTAGAGACGCGGAATTCCGTTTACCAAGCAATTTTCATTTTTGTATTCCGTCGTACATAAGTAGTATTCCGTTAATCGAGTCGGGATCGGGAAATTGCGTTAATTGAGTCGCTTAAAAGCCGGAAGTTGAACACTCTAGACTTCCTTCGAGAAGAGAATTTGAGTCGCTTCAAGTAAATTCGCAATGCGTAACATGACGGGTGCGATCATACCAGCACTAATGCACCGGATCCCATCAGAACTCCGAAGTTAAGCGTGCTTGGGCGAGAGTAGTACTAGGATGGGTGGCCTCCTGGGAAGTCCTCGTGTTGCACCCCTCGTTTTCGTTTTCGTTTTTCTATTCTTTTCTTTTTATCCTCACGGATTATTCCGGCCCTGGGTGTTGGCCTCGAAACGAGCTTTCCGAACAGTACTCACGGGCCCCGTGAGTCCATCGGGATCGAAAGTTAGGCAGGAGAACGTAGAGACGCGGGAATTCCGTTTACCAAGCAATTTTCATTTTTGTATTCCGTCGTACATAAGTAGTATTCCGTTAATCGAGTCGGGCTCGGGAATTTGCGTTAATTGAGTCGCTTAAAAGCCGGAAGTTGAACACTCTAGACTTCCTTCGAGAAGAGAAATTGAGTCGCTTCACGTAAATTTGCAATGCGTAACATGACGGGTGCGATCATACCAGCACTAATGCACCGGATCCCATCAAAACTCCGAAGTTAAGCGTGCTTGGGCGAGAGTAGTACTAGGATGGGTGTGACCTCCTGGAAGTGCTCGTGTTGCACCCCTCGTTTTCGTTTTCGTTTTTCTATTCTTTTCTTTTTATCCTCAGGGATTATTCCGGCCCTGGGGTGTTGGCCTCGAAACGAGCTTTCCGAACAGTACTCACGGGCCCCGTGAGGCCATCGGGATCGAAAGTTAGGCACGAGAACGTAGAGACGCGGGAATTCCGTTTACCAAGCAATTTTCATTTTTGTATTCCGTCGTACATAAGTAGTATTCCGTAAATCGAGTCGGGCTCGGGAAATTGCGTTAATTGAGTCGCTTAAAAGCCGGAAGTTGAACACTCTAGACTTCCTTCGAGAAGAGAAAGTGAGTCGCTTCAAGTAAATTCGCAATGCGTAACATGACGGGTGCGATCATACCAGCACTAATGCACCGGATCCCATCAGAAATCCGAAGTTAAGCATGCTTGGGCGAGAGTAGTACTAGGATGGGTGACCTCCTGGGAAGTCCTCGTGTTGCACCCTTCGTTTTCGTTTTCGTTTTCGTTTTTCTATTATTTTCTTTTTATCCTCACGGATTATTCCGGCCCTGGGGTGTTGGCCTCGAAACGAGCTTTCCGAACAGTACTCACGGGCCCCGTGAGTCCATCGGGATCGAAAGTTAGGAACGAGAACGTAGAGACGCGGGAATTCCGTTTACCAAGCAATTTTCATTTTTGTATTCCGTCGTACATAAGTAGTATTCCGTTAATCGAGTCGGGCTCGGGAAATTGCGTTAATTGAGTCGATTAAAAGCCGGAAGTTGAACACTCTAGACTTCCTTCAAGAAGAGAAATTGAGTCGCTTCAAGTAAATTTGCAATGTAAACATGACGTGTGCGATCATACCAGCACTAATGCACCGGATCCCATCAGAACTCCGAAGTTAAGCGTGCTTGGGCGAGAGTAGTACTAGGATGGGTGACCTCCTGGGACGTCCTCGTGTTGCACCCCTCGTTTTCGTTTTCGTTTTTCTATTCTTTTCTTTTTATCCTCACGGATTATTCCGGCCCTGGGGTG
Organism: Melaleuca alternifolia; assembly: GCA_019926035.1. Taxonomy (NCBI): domain Eukaryota; kingdom Viridiplantae; phylum Streptophyta; class Magnoliopsida; order Myrtales; family Myrtaceae; genus Melaleuca; species Melaleuca alternifolia. The sequence continues at coordinate 4,411 of JAGKPW010000633.1, read as the reverse complement.
TTGGCCTCGAAACGATCTTTCCGAACAGTACTCACGGGCCCCGTGAGTCCATCGGGATCGAAAGTTAGGCACGAGAACGTAGAGACGCGGGAATTCCGTTTACCAAGCAATTTTCATTTTTGTATTCCGTCGTACATAAGTAGTATTCCGTTAATCGAGTCAGGCTCGGGAAATTGCGTTAATTGAGTCGCTTAAAAGCCGGAAGTTGAACACTCTAGACTTCCTTCGAGAAGAGAAATTGAGTCGCTTCAAGTAAATTTGCAATGCGTAAAAAGACGGGTGCGATCATACCAGCACTAATGCACCGGATCCCATCAGAGCTCCGAAGTTAAGCGTGCTTGGGCGAGAGTAGTACTAGGATGGGTGACCTCCTGGGAAGTCCTAGTGTTGCACCCCTCGTTTTCGTTTTCGTTTTTCTATTCTTTTCTTTTTATCCTCACGGATTCTTCCGGCCCTGGGGTGTTGGCCTCGAAACGAGCTTCTCCCGAACAGTACTCAGTGGCCCCCGTAGTCCATCGGGAGCGAAAGTTAGGGCACGGAGACGTACGAGGGGGGGGGGACGCTGGGAATACGTTCTTATAAAAGCAATTTCATTTTGCTCTCACCCGTCGTACATAAGTATATTCGTTAATCGACGGGCTCGGTGAAATATTGCGTTGATTTGAGCGATTTAAAATGCCGGACCAGTTGAACACTATTAGATTCCTCTCGAGACCGAGACGAAAGAAACGAGTAGTTCAAGTAATTTTGCCACCCCCCCCCCCCCATGCGTAACATGACGGGTGCGATCATACCAGCACTAATGCACCGGATCCCATAAGAACTCCGAAGTTAAGCGTGCTTGGGCGAGAGTAGTACTAGGATGGGTGACCTCCTGGGAAGTCCTCTTGTTGCACCCCTCGTTTTCGTTTTCGTTTTTCTATTCTTTTCTTTTTATCCTCACGGATTATTCCGGCCCTGGGGTGTTGGCCTCGAAACGAGCTTTCCGAACAGTACTCACGGGCCCCGTGAGTCCATCGTGATCGAAAGTTAGGCACGAGAACGTAGAGACGCGGGAATTCCGTTTACCAAGCAATTTTCATTTTTGTATTCCGTCGTACATAAGTAGTATTCCGTTAATCGAGTCGGGCTCGGGAAATTGCGTTAATTGAGTCGCTAAAAAGCCGGAAGTTGAACACTCTAGACTTCCTTCGAGAAGAGAAATTGAGTCGCTTTAAGTAAATTTGCGATGCATAACAAGACGGGTGGGATCATACCCGCACTAATGCACCGGATCCCATCAGAACTCCGAAGTTAAGCGTGCTTGGGCGAGAGTAGTACTAGGATGGGTGACCTCCTGGGAAGTCTTCGTGTTGCACCCCTCGTTTTCGTTTTCGTTTTTCTATTCTTTTCTTTTTATCCTCACGGATTATCCCGGCCCTGGGGTGTTGGCCTCGAAACGAGCTTTCCGAACAGTACTCACGGGCCCCGTTGAGACATCGGGATCGAAAAGTTAGCAGGCACGAGAACGTAGAGACGCGGGGAATTCCGTTTACCAAGCAATTTTCATTTGGTAATTCCGTGTCCTACGTCGTATTTCCGTTAATCGAGTCGGGCTCGGGAAATTGCGTTGATTGAGGTCGCGTAAAAGCCGGAAGTGAACACTTAGACTTCCTTCGAGAAGAGAAATTGAGGAGCTTCAAGTAAATTGCAATGCAGTAACATGCCGGGTGCGGATCCTGACCAGCATAATGCCCGGATCCATCCGAATCCGAAAGTTAAGCGTGCGTGGGAGGAGTGTTACTAGGGATGGGTGACCTCCGGGAAGTCCTCGTGTTGCACCCCTCGTTTTCGTTTTCGTTTTTCTATTCTTTCCTTTTATCCTCACGGATTATTCCGGCCCTGGGGTGTTGGCCTCGAAACGAGCTTTGCGAACAGTACTCACGGGCCCCGTGAGTCCATCGGGATCGAAAGTTAGGCACGAGAACGTAGAGACGCGGGAATTCTGTTTACCAAGCAATTTTCATTTTTGTATTCCGTCGTACATAAGTAGTATTCCGTTAATCGAGTCGGGGTCGGGAAATTGCGTTAATTGAGTCGCTTAAAAGCCGGAAGTTGAACACTCTAGACTTCCTTCGAGAAGAGAAATTGAGTCGCTTCAAGTAAATTTGCAATGCGTAACATGACGGTGCGATCATACCAGCACTAATGCACCGGATCCCATCAGAACTCCGAAGTTAAGCGTGCTTGGGCGAGAGTAGTACTAGTACTAGGATGGGTGACCTCCTGGAAGTCCTCGTGTTGCACCCCTCGTTTTCGTTTTCGTTTTTCTATTCTTTTCTTTTTATCCTCACGGATTATTCCGGCCCTGGGGTGTTGGCCTCGAAACGAGCTTTCCGAACAGTACTCACGGGGCCCGTGAGTCCATCGGGATCGAAAGTTAGGCACGAGAACGTAGAGACGCGGGAATTCCGTTTACCAAGCAATTTTAATTTTTGTATTCCGTCGTACATAAGTAGTATTCCGTTAATCGAGTCGGGCTCGGGAAATTGCGTTATTTGAGTCGCTTAAAAGCCGGAAGTTGAACACTCTAGACTTCCTTCGAGAAGAGAAATTGAGTCGCTTTAAGTAAATTTGCAATGCGTAACATGACGGGTGCGATCATACCAGCACTAATGCACCGGATCCCATCAGAACTCCGAAGTTAAGCGTGCTTGGGCGAGAGTAGAACTTGGATGGGTGACCTCCTGGGAAGTCCTCGTGTTGCACCCCTCGTTTTCGTTTTCGTTTTTCTATTCTTTTCTTTTCATCCTCACGGATTATTCCGGCCCTGGGGTGTTGGCCTCGAAACGAGCTTTCCGAACAGTACTCACGGGCTCCGTGAGTCCATCGGGATCGAAAGTTAGGCACGAGAACGTAGAGACGCGGGAATTCCGTTTACCAAGCAATTTTCAATTTTGTATTCCGTCGTACATAAGTAGTATTCCGTTAATCGAGTCGGGCTCGGGAAATTGCGTTAATTGAGTCGCTTAAAAGCCGGAAGTTGAACACTCTAGACTTCATTCGAGAAGAGAAATTGAGTCGCTTCAAGTAAATTTGCAATGCGTAACATGACGGGTGCGATCATACCAGCACTAATGCACAGGATCCCATCAGAACTCCGAAGTTAAGCGTGCTTGGGCGAGAGTAGTACTAGGATGGGTGACCTCCTGGGAAGTCCTCGTGCTGCACCCCTCGTTTTCGTTTTCGTTTTTCTATTCTTTTCTTTTTATCCTTACGGATTATTCCGGCCCTGGGGTGTTGGCCTCGAAACGAGCTTTCCGAACAGTACTCACGGGCACCGTGAGTCCATCGGGATCGAAAGTTAGGCACGAGAACGTAGAGACGCGGGAATTCCGTTTTCCAAGCAATTTTCATTTTTGTATTCCGTCGTACATAAGTAGTATTCCGTTAATCGAGTCGGGCTCGGGAAATTGCGTTAATTGAGTCGCTTAAAAGCCGGAAGTTGAACACTCTAGACTTCCTTCGAGAAGAGAAATTGAGTCGCTCCAAGTAAATTCGCAATGCGTAACATGACGGGTGCGATCATACCAGCACTAATGAACCGGATCCCATCAGAACTCCGAAGTTAAGCGTGCTTGGGCGAGAGTAGTACTAGGATGGGTGACCTCCTGGGAAGTCTTCGTGTTGCACCCCTCGTTTTCGTTTTCGTTTTTCTATTCTTTTCTTTTTATACTCACGGATTATTCCGGCCCTGGGGTGTTGGCCTCGAAACGAGCTTTCCGAACAGTACTCACGGGCCCCGTGAGTCCATCGGGGATCGAAAGTTAGGCACGAGAACGTAGAGACGCGGGAATTCCGTTTACCAAGCAATTTTCATTTTTGTATTCCGTCGTACATGAGTAGTATTCCGTTAATCGAGTCGGGATCGGGAAATTGCGTTAATTGAGTCGCTTAAAAGCCGGAAGTTGAACACTCTAGACCTCCTTCGAGAAGAGAAATTGAGTCGCTTCAAGTAAATTCGCAATGCGTAACATGACCGGGTGCGATCATACCAGAACTAATGCACCGGATCCCATCAGAACTCCGAAGTTAAGCGTGCTTGGGCGAGAGTAGTACTAGGATGGGTGACCTCCTGGGAAGTCCTCGTGTTGCACCCCTCGTTTTCGTTTCCGTTTTTCTATTCTTTTCTTTTTATCCTCACGGATTATTCCGGCCCTGGGGTGTTGGCCTCGAAACGAGCTTTACGAACAGTACTCACGGGCCCCGTGAGTCCATCGGGATCGAAAGTTAGGCACGAGAACGTAGAGACGCGGGAATTCCGTTTAACAAGCAATTTTCATTTTTGTATTCCGTCGTACATAAGTAGTATTCCGTTAATCGAGTCGGGCTCGGGAAAATGCGTTGATTGAGTCGCTTAAAAGCCGGAAGT